>JAJAGP010004837.1:0-42074 GCA_025084515.1 Ancistrus triradiatus | reverse complement strand
GATATTAATAAAGGATTTATAAAACAAAACATTTATTGTTTGACAAGAGTTTGACTTGGAGAGGAAGGATAGTGTGTGTACTGTTGGAAAATCAGGAGATATATAAAGCTTTTCCATGAAACGTCTCAAGGATGTGGCTAGTAGTTCGATTTATACACATTATATGAGAATATAAACACTGCTGGGCTTGTTAAATATATTTACATGGAATGACGTGGGAGTCCATCGCTCACTGAATTTGTAGTTACAGTGGATTCAGGAAGTATTTAGTAGACCTCATTTTAAATTGATAAATTTGTCATTTTTGCCCATCAATCTACACTCAATAACAGGGGCATTTCTAGACTACTTGTCATACTGGGATGCAGAATTTGGCAACACAGTCAGCCGTAGGGGCACAACTGTGCATAAATAATAAGCCTGTTAAACACTGAATACATTTAGTGATTTAACACTAAAGTAAACAAATTAACACTGTGGGACACTGGTGGTCTAGCGGTTAAGATACTGGACTGTGGACCAGAAAGTCCAAGGTTCAAATCCCACTTTCACAAGTCTGGCACTGTTGGGTCCCTGAGCAAGACCCTTAACCCACAATTGTTTGGATTGTAAGGTTGTATCACTTGTATGTCTGATGACGCCCCTGCTCAATAATCCATAAGTACGGAGTAGAAATATTTTTATAAATCTTTTGAAATTTATATAGAATCAAAAACTGAAACCTGCCATTAACTCACCTATACAGACCTTTAAACTGGAGCTTTGGAAAAGCCCTGTTGTCAGCAATTTTCACCTTGGATTAGTCACCAAGTTGGATTTGAGCAGTTTATCCCATTCTTCCTCTCAAAGCTCCTACAGATTGCATAGGAAGCATCTGTAAACTACCAGCATCAGGTTTCTCCACACATGTTCTGTGAGGGTTAGGTCTGTATGTTGGCTTGGCCCCTCAATGACAGCTAGTCCTGTCCATATCCATGTCTTGGCTCTATGCTTTGGATTACTGCTGAACCTTGGACTGTTGCCCCAATCTTTTTGAAAGGATCTCCCTGTATGTGGCTGCATTCATCATTCCCTCATTTCTGACCAGATTCCCTGGTCCATCCACTAAATAGCGCCTAAATATTAATGCTGCCACCAACATGCTTCACTTTGTCTGGTGTTCACCAGGCATGTGTTTTAAGTTCTTCCCAAAGAGTTGAGAACAAAAAATGTTTGTCTTCTCAGAACAAATCTTTTTACACATGCTTTTAAGTCTTTAAAACACTATACATTTCAAGCAGATTGTCATGTGACATTCATTCCTTCATTCACTTTCTTATCTGTTTAATCCTGGACAGGGCCGCAGGAGACCCGGTGCCTAGCATAGAGTGCAAGGCAGGAACAACCCTAGACAGAGCACCAATAAATCATACACTCACACACTTGGGCCACTTTAGTGTCAGTTAACCTAAAGCATGTCTTTGGATTGTGGGAGAAGACCAGAACACCCGGACTGAACCCATGTGGACTTTGGGAGGACATGCACACTCCAGAAAGAACCCAGACAGCTCCTCCTGGGATCAAACCCAAGACCTTCTCGCTGTGAAGCAACATGTTTCCTAAACTTTTTCTGCAATTCTGCCCTTTTGTAGATACCAATATTTGAGACCCCCACTCCTTCAGCCGTACATGACTTTTGCTTCCAACCTGCACTGAAATGTATTTTAAACATTGTAATGACTAAAAAAGTGTAACTTCTTATTGATCAACAAAATACAGTGGTACCTTGTCATTCATTTGTTCCAGAAGGCTTGTTGAAAACCAAAAATGACGAGTACCAAACAAATTTTTCTAAAAAAGGAATAACGTAAATTGAGTGAATCTGTTCCAGACCCCCAGAAAATCCACACTGTAAGGCATTATGTGCATTAATGGAGTTGTATTGTACAGGTGCTCCCTGATTTACAATGTGGATATGTTCCAACAAATCCATCATAAGATAAATGTATCATGAACCGATGAGTTTAATGAGTTCACTCTATTGGTGTACTCAGGGTGCTATGTTCTGGGGGATTCAGGACAGGTTTTCCCTTTTGGTTTGCAATAAATACTATCCATTTTAGGACCCATGGAGACTTATTTGCACTAAGGATACAGTACTGTTGATGTACAAATAAAGAAAAAAGCGATACAAAATTGTGGAAATCTTCACTGAGCAACTTCACTGTGAATCTGAATCATTGAATCACTGTGTACTGAATTGTGAATCGTGAATCATGAATTGAGATTCGGCTGTGTTCCTGCGCAAGTGCGAGTGCACCAAGTACAGAGCAAACGACGAGAACTGAGACAAATTGTTCTGGTCAAAATGAATCGAAAACCAAATTCGACAAGTTCCGAGGTGGTCGAGAACCAAAGTACCACTGTACTGTCATTAATTACATTTACTGTGGAATTATTCCAAGTGACATGAATTGTGTAGCTTAGATTTTTCTGTTTGATATTTTTTAGTACATTTACAGCATTTAGCAGACGCCCTTACCCAGAGCGACTTACAATTGGTACAATCTTACAATCCAAGCAATTGTGGGTTAAGGGCCTTGCTCAAGGACCCAACAGTGGCAGCTTGGCAGAGGTGGGATTTGAACCCTGGACCTTCTGGTCCATAGTCCAGTACCTTACTCGCTAGGCTACCAGAGTCCCACATTTTTCTCAAACATGCCTCAGTCATTCGTCTTGCTGCTCACCTCAAGGACAATTAAAGCAAAAAGCAAAGGGACTGAATACTTACGTAAATAAGAGACTTTAGATTTAGATTTGATTTCTTGGATAGAGCAGCTGCTGTGGCTTGGAGGTACAATAAAATAAACCCCAGGTTGGCTTGCAGTGCATAGGTTGGGTAATGTGGTTACTGGGCCCTGCGATGGATTGGCATGCCATCCAAGGGGAACTTTGTTGAGTGTTCTCAATGAATTCCGATATAGGCCCAGGACCCTGGGAACTCAAAATGGAAACTTTGCAGCTTCTGTGGCCCAGATGTGGTAGCCAGTTGGTAGAACGTGCAGTTCATGAGGCCTTGGAACGTGACAGTTGTTGGTACAGATACAGGCTATTCAACTAAGTAATAATGGTCAGCATTAATGATATTCATAGTGATTTCATAGTGAAAGTAATGGTAAGCCAGGTAATCAAATTGCGAGATCATCTGGATTGACGTAAGGTTACTGAAAAATAATAAGTTGTTAAGCCTGCCGGCGTCTAACATGGGCCTGGTATGTGCACCTGTCTGATCTATTGCTTTAAGCTCTGGCCCTTTCTCTCTCTGACTGTAACAGACACATTGATTGGCAGGCTGAGAGCTATGAGTTCATCCTCTGTAAATGTGTGTGTATGACAGCAATCTCAGCTGCCACTTAAAGAGGGCGTGTGCGCCAGTTCAGCATAGAAGCGGTATTACCAAACTTGGCGTTAATTGTGGGAACTGCCTCACAGCTATAGTAAATGTTTGAAGGGGTGTTGATGAAATGCTACCTTCTCATTTATGGAGGTGCCATGTATGAACTTGCTCTTCTGTGAATGGCTTAGTCACTGAGGAGGGAGCGTCTTTTACGGCTTGCACATAGTTAGACTTTATGTCCGACCAGCAATGTCTCTCTGAAATTGGATTATTGATTCTTTAAACTTTGCAGTGCTCCTCTGAAATGATTGAATATTGAGATGGAAAAAAGCGCTGGACCTGTTCCATCAGTGACCTTTACAAACCCATGTGAATAAACATTTCTTTTCCTTATCATCACTCCTACACCGCAGTTCACATCTGTGCTTTTGTCACTGTCTCACACTGTTTCCACAGCGTTTTCTCTAAAATGGATCTACAGCATCAGTAGGAGGTGGAACAAGTGACAGCTAAAACTCAAGTCAGGGTCTGGGGTTTCAGATTTTTTTACTTCCCTTGTGGGAAGACAGGAAAATTTTTTTTTTTTTAGCAAAATGATCATATATGACCCTAAATTTGATATTGGATATGACTTATTAACAGTGGCATATAAACCAGTGTTGATGAAGCTTGACAGTGATGTGCAAAGTGTACTTTTATGTAAGTGGACTGAAAAGTATGGGTATGATTTTGTTTTTCTGCACTCATGGTAAAGTGGTACACCGTCATTTGTGGTTAGCCTCTTTGTAGGAGCCCCCAACCCCCACCACCACCCCCACTTGCTTCCCCTTGTTTAAAATCCGTTTTGCGTTACTGCTAGGTACAGGAACAGTTTATCAGTGGTGTACTTGGGTTACTTTTAGTGAATGTTCAACTAAACTGAAACCAAGTATGGTGCAGATGGTGTAATAAAAATCACAATACAGGTATGTGCCATTTAACGACTGCATCACGTTCATTACCTTAGTCACAGTCTTTTTATGCTACTGTAATGGAAATATAGAGGGTATTTTCAGAAGAAAACACAAGTGGAACACTGCCATTTACACAGCATCCCAAATGCAACTGTATTTTTTATTTGTTGAATTTCAAAGTAATGACAGAAAATACAGTAATGCGTCATGACCCTGTGTAATAATACAAATAATAAAAATAAGCTTTATTCATATAGCACTTTTTCAAACAACGTTTTACAAAGTGCTTTACACAAGCAGAAGTAAAAACAAGCAAATACACAAAAGAACAATAGAATGATATAAAATAGATAAAAACAAAAGAGTACGTAATACAACAGTAAAAAAAAATGGAATGAAATAAAATAGAAATATTTAAAAATGCAGTTAAAATCCAAACAGATAAAACATTAGCAAAAAGCCAGCCCAAACATGTGTGTCTTAACCCTGTGGGGACTGGGACTGTCGGTAGACTAGCGGTTAAGGTACTGTGGACCAAAACGTCTAGGGTTCAAATCCCACCTCTGCCAAGCTACCACTGTTGGGTCCTTGAGCAAGGCCCTTAACCCACAATTGCTTGGATTGTAAGATTGTATCAATTGTAAGTCGCTCTGGTTAAGGGCGTCTGCTAAATGCTGGAACTGTAATGTAACCCTCCTCTTAAATATGCTAAGATCATCCAGAGCCCTCAGGTCATCAGGAAGAGAGTTCAAAAGGCCGCCTTTCCACTCTTTTGCCAGAGGGTTGGTACGACCAGCATGTTCCTGTTAGCTGGTCTGAGGGCCCTCGGTGGAACGTACCTAACTATCATGTCACTGAGATACTGGGGAGCCAAACCACTTCGTACTTAGGGGAAAGCTGTAACACTTTAAAGGATAATATGATGGACCTAATACTTTTGTTTTACGAAAGCCAAAAATTCTTCATAGACAGCATTACAAACAACATGGAAGATCAGCCGAGTGGAGGTGAACCACACACACACACACACACACACACACACACACACACACACACACACACACACACCCACACACATGGACTTCTTTTAAACTTTAACTCTCAGATAATAGCGTGTGAGTACGTACCGGATACTGTGGTGTACTAGAAGACACATTTGGGGAAGCACCTCACACCTGATTCCAATCAAGCATGCCTTACAGCTAAGTCTCGGTCTGTTATCATTACACGGAATATGAAACTCGCTTTTAAAATCCTTTAAATCTCCTTCTCATAAGGGAGGTGCAAAAAGACTTAGAAAACTAAACTCTTTCAGAACATGATCACAGCATGGTCCAGTGGACTGTGACTGAACAGAAACCTTATCTCCTACGCAGTATCTCCCAGTAGAAACAGTTTTTGGGACTAATTTGGGAGGAACTACCCTCTGTGGAGCTCCCCCAAGAACTACATTCATGCCATGGGCTTTTTGTGGTTTGCATTCACATCACCAATAAGATTGCTGACGTGATGCTGAAGCCAGGTGACAGTTGGTGAAATGACTCCAAGTCACGTTGTACCTCCTCCATCACATAGTCTCTGTAAAAAGTGTGCTTCACTCTCAGTCCATTTATCTGTGTTTTTTCCATTTTTAGCGTGACGATCTCTTGTTTATATGGTTAGCAGTATACAAGCATATTTAATAATGTTGCTCTCAACATTGGCATTGCGTCTGGACCAATCACTATACACTTGTGTCAATGACGTCTGAAATAATCACCTCATACGTACATCACTCATGATTCCTATGCACTGACAAAAGTACCTACACTGAAGTATGAGCTGCAAAAAGTCCCTATATATGGTGTTCTAAGAACTACAATCATCCTCAGCTCCTGCAGTGCGAACACATGAGAACAATAAAAAAGTCCTAATCTCGTTACTGGGAGACAGGGATCTGGACATGTGCTCTGTTAGCTCACATGAGCTACACCATTTTTTCACTATGCACCACCGATTGCCTTTGTGCCCTTATGAAAGGGAGGTTTGCTTGGAATACAGAGGGCATGACTGTAATATTGTGCTGAATCATGTTGACCTTTTGTCTGATGAAAAAGGAAATGAGACTTCTTGAACCAGATGAGCTTCTTCCATTTCCATCCCAAGGCACATACACACGCTGGGACACTTTATGGGAACCAACTGACTTAACACCTGTCTTTGGAATGTGGGAGGAAACCAGAATACACGGAGAAAGCCACTCGGGCACGAGGAGATCATACAACATATTTGTGTCATGGTTTTATAAAAGCAATAAGCAATAATACATCATGCCTAACAACACACCTAAAGGCCTATTCACACCGATTATGATTTTCTTTTATGCAAGACAAAAAAGGAGGTGATTTTTAACGTGCTGGTACCTTCACACCAAGTCCAATATGAAAACTTTTGCTTTCTTTAATTTCCCATCCCTTAATGTGCCTTTTTCACATTGTCCACTAAAAAAAACAAAGACACGAGCAAAGATTAGTGCAGGAAGCTATAGTTTGCATTTTTTTTGTGGCCATGAACAGACTAAAATGCACTTAAATAAACAAGCCTTTCAGTTCTATTCCACCAGATATTTTCTTTAATATCCATGTTTTTATAGTCAGCGTGTTGCTTGTCCTATAAGCTCTTGTGCTCTGCTACTAGCAGGATGAGCTGTTCTGCCTGACAACCGAGCTCTGATTGGTCAGCCTGATATTAGCGCATCCGAACAACGCAGAAATTAGAACAGGCTTCGATTAAAAATTTTATGCATTTGTTTATCACAACCAACAAAATTTGTGCGGTTGCACCATGCCCCTTATCAAGGATGCATATCATTGGCTACCTCTTACAATATGTTTTACATGTACTGTAGCCTTTATATAGTTATGTATATATAGTATATACAGATTCACATTCTCAGTGCAATTATATATTTACATTGTACATCAGAAACCATTTCAATCCTTATCCTATTCTATATTTCATATATTACGCTATTTCTGGTCAATGATTAATACAGTTCTATATTGTCTTAATCCGGAATGTTTTTTTCTAACTAAAGTTTAAGATAAAATTTTAGCAGTATTAGGGGATTGTCAGCTGTAACAGTAACTTAATACTTTGTTCAAAATACCTGTCCATTAGCAAGCTTCCTAGACACAACATCTGAGCCACAGATAAACATATGGCAGGGTCTCTACTGACAATCCATAAACAAACATTGGCTCACAGATACTACATCAAAGCTTTGGTGTTAATCATTTTCCCAGACCTCTATACAAACTACCGCCTTGCAGTTTATCTAAGAACCAGTTGTGAAAACAAGTGACAAATGCGACAGGACAGAGGAGGAGTGCCATTAAAGCCACTACAAACTTATGGTTTATGTGATATAACCCTTGTCATTTGAGTGCCCTACCTAGATAAGATGGTCTAGAGCTATTTTATTAAAAAAAAATTTTTAAGGAATAAACTTTTATTTAGCCTTTTAATATAAATATGTACTATTTTTTAATAAATGCTTAAAATGAGCCAATTATTTGCCAAATGACTAAGATGACTGTTCTTTGAATTAGAACCAAATGTCTAGAGTGTCAAAAATCTAAGACCCCTAGTAAAAATGCTTCTATTTAGTGGTTTCTATAATTTAAATGTTTTTCATTCAAATCATATAGTCAACATAACAATCTGAATGAATGAAAGGGGGAAAAAATAAATAAATGTTAGAATTTATAACCATTTGATATGTTACCCCTTTTGCATCACTGATACTGTGCACTCCAGGTGGCGTGGACACCAAAAGTTTGTGCAAAATGTGATCCATATGTTGGCATTTTAAGGCCCCTGAAAAAACAACAACAACAAAAAAAGGTTTTTTGTTGGATTTTGGGAGTAAATTTGAAATATTTTGAAACTTGTATATGCAGAATAAAGTCGTATTATTTCGAGAATATTGTCAAAATGCTGAAACTTACAATGTGGGTCTCACTGTGAAACTGAGGGACGTAGAGGAAGTTATAGGCTAGGTTTTACAACCAAAGAAATAGTAAATGTCCCTGTAGGTTGCATCATCTATAATATAATATGATTTTATAATGATACTGATAACCCGCAACAATTAATGACTATCCAAAAAATATGATTTAGAAATGCAACTGAGCTGTTATTGTGTCATTAGATCTAAAAGCTTATTTGGATCTACTATACAAATGCAGGAATTGTTTCCTATATTTGGAAACCTAAAAGTATAGAGACTTGTATATCTTTTTCCAGTTTGTAATGATATTTTTGTGTTGCTCCCATTCCAAGGAATTAAACATATATGGTTTTAAAAAATCAGGACACTTTAGTGTTCTGTAGTTATCCAGGTCCTGCTCTTTAGTCAGCATTATCAATGTTTATTGAGGGGTGTTAAAACAAGAGGGCTACTAATAACACAAGACTATGCAGTGTTGCAGCTCTCCAGTATTTGAGTTGTAAAGCTCGGCTGTAAAGCTTTGTAGATGTGACCAAACTCATGAAAATGAACGATTGCGTAAAGATACTGATTTTCTTTTTTGTCTTACTCCACACTGTTTTATAAAGGTCAGGGTTGTGGATGGCCCAACCCTGGTGTTGGGGGATGTGTAGGTGTGTGTCTCACTCAGAGTAGGGAAAAAGGACCAAGACAGACCTACTTTTAAGAAAATATCATAATTATTTTGTTCCCATTTTGGCCAATCTTGTCTTGGTAAGGGAGTTGTAGGTGTCCAGAGCCCAATGGAATTCACTGGGTGCAGGCAAAAGGACTCTCATAGTCCCATAACTGCACCATCCAACCTTCACATTGCCAGCTCAGCTTAGCTTTTTGTGATATATACAACTGTCATTTGTAAAACAATCATCAATGAATACAAAGATCACTCCAAGAGCAAGGCATGTAATCTGCGAGGTCACAAAGGTGGTCACCCAGGGTAACCTCTAAGCAACTAAAGGCTTCTCCCACATGTTAAAGCTGATTCCACCATCAGGAGAACACCTAACAACACTGGAAATATTGCAAGGTGAAACCCACAGATGTGCAAAAAGAACAGAGCTGTCCATCTGCAGTTTGCTAAAGATGACATGGACAAGCCACAAGGCTATTGGGAAAACATTTTGTGGATGGCTGAGAACAAAATGTAACTTTTTGGTTTAAGTGGGAAGTGTTATGTCTGCAGAAAGGAAAATGCTGCATTCCAGCATAAGAACCAGATCCCATCATAGTTTCGAAGTTTTGCTTTATCTGGGCCAAAATGGTTTGCCGTCATGATAGAACAATGAATTATGAAATATACCGGCAGACTTTAAAGAAAAATGCCAGGACATCTGTCCGTGAACCGGATCTCAAGAGAAAGTGGGTCATGCAGCAAGACAACGACCCTAAGCACTTAAGTCGTTCTATAAAAGAATAGTTAAGGAAAAATAAAATGAATTGGAATTGGAATGACCACATCAAGTCCAAGTCCTGACCTTAGTGCATCAGAAATGTAGTGGAAGGACCTGAAGCAAGCAGTCCATGTGAGGAAACCAACATCCCAGAGTTGAAGCTGTTCTTTACAGAGGAATGGGTGTAAATTCCTCCAAGCTGAGTTGCAGGACTGACCAACAGTTACCAGAAATATTTAGTTGCAGTTTTTGTTGCACAAGGAGGTCACACCAGAAACTGAAAGCAAAGGTTCACATGCTTTTGCCACTCTCAGATATGTACTATTGGATTATTTCCTCAATAAATACATGCCCATGTACAATATTTTTGTACTGTATGTCCAAATGTTTATGATCTAATGAGGTTTCTGTTGGGATTGGTCACTGTTCATTATCCACATACAGGGCTAGAGGTTAAAGATCACTACATAGGGGACTGACAGGGCCATTACAGAGGTGCTAATGGCAAATGGGACATTTGGATTTTCTCTGTTTGGTGGTGTAAGAAGTGCTCTGAAGAAAGAACGCTGATGGACAGAAGTGAGGTGAATATTTTTCTGTTGAAACAGACAGACAGGTGTCTAGAAAGACAGAAAAAGATCACATATACTAACTATTTAGGCCTTTATAAATACTTTTAATTATCTCATTATCTCATTGTCTTCTACCTAATAAAATAGATGTCATGCTGAAGCGAATTACAGAAATGACTATTAATTACTCTATAGGTCTACTATACACTATACAGTTCACCTTAGCCAATGCATTCCTTGCAGTCTTTCTCAATCATTTCATTAAATCAAACCCATTTCATTAGATGGCAAGTCCACAAAAAAGTCTAAACCCTCTATTCAGAAGCATGGTCTCCTTAAAACTCTACACTTTATATTTCTGTGAGCTGATATGGGGTGAGTCTAGGGTTTGAGGAGATTGGGGGCTTAACCCAATTGTCCAGGGAGGTCCTCCGTCTAATTAAAAAAAAAAAAGTTTTAGTACTCAATATTGATCATTTTTATACCATCTGTCATACATTTTTATATCACATGCACTGTTCAGTTTAGTCTTTTTTCTATACAAAACATAAATAAAACTATGGAAATGGTAAGGTTTAGTATACTTACATTGAATAAGTTAACTGATATATGTGCACAAATACTAATCATAGGTCAAAACATTGCTAAAAGCCATTTGGGAGCCGAAAGAGTCACTAAAAAGAGCTGGAATAACTACTTACGGACTTCTCCCGCTGTCTGAACCTGCGACATCCATGCACACATACATGAACTTTTGGCTTTCATGTTAAAAATAATATAGACTTTCATGTTAAATATTATATATTCTGTTAGTTATAATGTTAAAAATTATATCCAGGGCCAGCCTCAAAACATTTACATTTATAGCCTTTAGCAGACGCCCTTATCCAGAGCGACTTACAAAGGGTACAATCTTACAATCCAAGCAATTGTGGGTTGAGGGTCTTGCTCAAGGACCCAACAGTGGCAGCTGGGCAGAGGTGGGATCATGTCTGGCCTGCCTGCCTTGTCCGTTAGCCGGGAGTGTCGAGTGGGCGGTCTGGCTGAACTGGGCTTCGGTCCTCGTGATCTTGACTCGTGCATCCTTCCCTTAGACTAAGGAGCTGGGGGTTCATAGTCAAAGAGTCTTATGGTGATCAGAGACGTTGGGTTGCTGTCTTCTGCCTCCCGTGGGGGTGCAATGTCTCATGTGATCCCTCTTTGGCGGTGTTTCCTACAGTTCTCTCGTTCTAGCTATGCTGTTAGCTATGCTTTCCGGGGGTCTTCATGTGCTACACATGGCATCAGTGATTGTTAATAGGACACGTGCTCTTATCAATCCACTTAATTACATTTTGTTCTCTCCGAGCTGTGTTCCGGGCAGTTCCAGCCCCACACATGATGTTTCATTAGTGCAGCTTCCACTTCAAGCTGCTTCCGTCATCAGGCTCCAGCACATCATTAACCCGGGCCATTTAATTGCAAATGTGCATACTTTAACATTTATTCAAACTTTGACCCCATGACTTTAGTTTCGCTCGTAGTTTATCATCTATGCCGCCAAGGAGGTTGGGTCCCTTTTTGAGTCTTGGTCTCCCAAGGTATCTTTATATCACTCAGGGAGTTTTCTTGCCACTGGAGCCCTAGGCTTGCGCCAATTTGGGATTGGACGTAGTATTAGGAGATAATCTAAACTTGTTAAAGTTGCTTTGAGGACAATTTCTCCATTGTAAAAAAGCAACTATCTAAATAGATCTGACTGACTTGGATTGAACCCTGGAGCTCTGGTCCAGAGTCCAGCAATTAACCCACTAGGTACCACAGTCCAGTTGAATTTTGATCTGGCCGAAGCCTAGGATATGTAGTAGGATAGTACAATTGATATTTAATTTCCACCCTAATCCACCTACAAACCACAGTCTTACAAGACACAAACAAGCACTTGTAAGTGACGACCCTGATTCAAGTGTCAGTTTGGCAGTAATGGACCTTCTACTCAATCCATACTTAATTTCAGAGATGGGCAGGTGTAATGGATGGGCAGACTCACAAATTGTGCAGTAATTTTTTAATTACTGCATTTTTTAAACATCAGAGAATTGCCCATTGAATATATGGTATTGAGCCAAAACACTATGAGCACTCACAAATGAAGTAAACACTGTTAATATCTTGTTACAATTGTGCATATCAAGATCTGGAATATGTTAGATAGTAAGTGAACAGTGGTTATTGTAGTTGATATCTCAGATGCAAGAGAAGGAGGCAGATGTAAAGACCTGAGCAGAGACATATAGGTCCCTGGCGGTGCATATTGCATGCCTTTCCCTCCAGACTGCACTTTTGTATGTTGCTTAGAATAACATGTCATGACTGAAACACAGGAGTCATGAGTGTGACTAACAAACTGTTATATAGAACCTGTATATAGAACTATATATAGATATTCATGTCATTTATAAGGATGTTATAGACATGACTTGATCAGATCAACTAGATCTCTCTTTAAGTTAATATAGTAAAATGAAAAACACATCACTGAATTTTATGACATATTCCTTGACCATTAGCGGTAGCCCTGGCATTACTGATACTCCGGTTTAGAAGCCAGCTGATTTGCATGTGAATTTGTAGTTCCAGTTATTAGCAAAAAGCCCAGTTTGGATTTTTAAAGAGTGTTTTTTTTTAAGGATATTTGCTGATTTTGTTTATGCTGTCCTCTATCTCTATGCCCTGAAAAGGAGGTGAGGAGGTTGATGTGCATCAGAAACAGTATGGTCTGGCAGTCATCAAAGTGCTGAAGGTGTTTTGTCTAAACTCACTGCCTTGCTCTGTATTTTTCTCTTTCTCCGACTGTCTGCCTCTCTGTCTGTCCGCTGTGTCTCTCGCACTTTAAACAAACAGCGGCGTCTCGTGTAAATATTTAGCACTTGCTTTTGGAGGGTTCAAAGACTCCAGGAGAAATGAATAGTACCGTTTTCACTTCCAAGCGGAGCTTCGGGAGGAAAGATCTGGACCCTGTGTCTGCTGAACAAAACAAACATCTGCACTGATTTCCTTGGTAGGAACAATATATGTTTATCTTTAGTTTCTTATCAGTTGTGTAAAGGAAAATGATTCCCTGCATTCCCTTTTTGGAACTGATTTCCCAACACAACGAATCAGTCGTGCAATGAGAACGTTATTTGCTAAGGAAAGCTTGATGATAGGCTTCGTTTTATCTTTAAGAGCTTTAAAGTTCTGTAGATTTGCCTAGCCTTGACCTCAGCTGACCGGTCAACCTTGCTGCAAGACGGTTTAACCTGCAACGCAAGCAAATAGAAGGAAGTGACCGGCTAAATTGCAGAAACTGAAGTTTCCTAAACCTCTTCATTTTTCTCTGTGCATTAGCAGATTAACATATCAAAAGTTTCCAAGATCCCTCTGACTCAAACATTTCCCAAACACTCATGGACCATTTACAGATACCAGCTATGTTGCACATGCATAGGCAACATCTTGGACATTACTATGTTTAAATATGAAAATCTGGAATCGAACCTATCCCAGTACAGTACAGTGAAACATGGTCATTTTGTGGATTCTGGGATATATTCTCTGTACACACACAGGCACACACACACACACTACTACAGTGGTAAAAATGGTTTACAGTACTTGTGGACATCATGTTTTCCTCGCCCACCCTTGGCCACAATAAGCAGAAAAACTGTTTTATATTGTTCCAATGCCCTCAGACCAAAAATGTTGACTGAGTGCTTTTATTTCCTCTGTAGTAGTGTGGCAAAATGAAACATGACTACAATTTGATTACCGTATCCTTGTAGGGATACACTGAGGTCACGGTCAGATCTTGATGCTATTCCAAATATTGCGTTCAAAATTTCTCATGACTTATAGCATAATATTGTTTCCAGTTTAACTCAATTCCTAGGATCAATTGTCGCTAAGGCTGGTAAAAAAATGTATCCCCAGTTGTCCTTAAGCAGGGTCCTCAGCTCTGGGGGCCTCCAATTTCTCTTGATCATCATTGATGTTTCTACACCTTGTTTAGGGTCCACCTGTGATAAATTCAGTTGTTTGGACATGATTTGGAAAGACACACACCTGTCTATATAAGGTCTCACAGATAATGCATGTCAGAGCAAAAACCAAGTCACCAAGAACTGCCTGTGGAGCTCAGAGACAGGATTGTGTGGAGGCACAGACTGGAGAAGGCTACAAAAATTCTGCTGCACTAAAAGTTCCCAAGAGCCCAGCAGCCTCCATAATTCTTAAATGGAAGTAGTTTTGAACCGTCAGGACTCTTCCTAGTGCTGGACGTCCCACCAAACTAAGTAATCAGGGAAGAATGGCCTTGGTAAGAGAGGTGACCAAGAACCCAATGGTCACTCTGGCTGAGCTCCAAAGATCCTGTGAACAGATGAGAGAAACTTCCAGAAGGTCAGCCACCAATCTGGGCTTTATGGCAGAGTGGCCAGACAGAAGCCTCTCTTCAATAAAAGACACATGAAAGCCTGTCCGCGGAAAAAAAAACTAAAGTACTCACTGTGAGAAATACGATTTTCCGATGAAACCAAGATTGAACTTTTTGGACTCAATAACAAGCACACTTCCAAGTCAACCAGAGCTTGGTTAAAGAATCAGTCCTGGAAAGTTATGGGGTGGCCTTCTCAGTCACCAGATTTAAATCCCATAGAAACTCTTTGGTTGGATTTAAAGGAAGAAAGCAGCACGGAAGCAATCACATCTCAATGAGCTGGAAGATTTTGTACGAACAGAATGGACAAAGATTCCGCGAGAGAGGTATCAGATGTTGGTCAGGACAGAGAAATAGCTTATTAGAGGGTAACAAGGCAAAAGGATGCTCCAGCAAGTACTGAGGTTGGGGCTGAACAGTAGTGCACATGGACATTTGTCAAAAGAAATAAATGTTTTTCATCTCAGCTCAAAATTATGTGAACTTATCAACTTATCCATGTAACAGTAAATATTACTGAATTACTGAAATTGACTGAAAGTCATTGTATATTTTCAATCGGTTCTATACGCAGCGCCACTGGCGCTTTCATGCTGGACGTGTTTGCAGAAACTGGTAACGATTGTAATTGTTAGTAGTGTTTTTTTCTGAGCGTATAGGAACCCTGAGTGATGTAAGACTAGGGTGATTGTTCCAGACATAGTGACGCAAGTGTATAGTGATCCAGACACTGTGGTAAGCTCAAGCACAATGTTTAAATATAGAACAACGGTAGGCACGTAAACCAAAAAAAAAGCCATATAGCCATATAAACAAAAGATCTTCATGCTAAAAATGAAAAAAAAAAAAAAACAGACAAATAGACCCACAATGAAATCCAGGCGTTATTGAGCCAACAGGCAATGGAGCATCACCCAGCATTCCTACAGCTGGTGCGAATGCAAACCGGGACTGTGGTAGCCTAGCGGGTAAGGCACTGGACTATGGACCAGAAGGTCCAGGGTTCAAATCCCACCTCTGCTAAGCTGCCACTGTTGGGTCCTTGAGCAAGGCCCTTAACCCACAATTGCTTGGATTGTAAGATTGTATCAATTGTAAGTCGCTCTGGATAAGGGCGTCTGCTAAATGCTGTAAATGTAATGTAATGTAGTACCAAAAAGACCCTAATTTAGTTCCCGGGGGAGCTCTGTGGGGGGTAGTTCCTGCCAAATTTTTTTGACTACTGAATATTACTGAAATTGAATATTGAATATTTAAGGATTGAACATTTATTCCTCATGTCTGTGTGCTGCAAGTGCAATGACTGAGACCTAATGTAGTGGAAGTGCCACTGGAAAGCTCTGAGCAGGTCTATTTATTGTCTGCTAATGCTGGCAAGCTTCAGATTTAGACCAGTTCAAGCAAGATGAGAATCAACCTCGCATCAAGAAGTTTGCCTGGCGAGCTGAGAATGTGTTTGTCTTCAGAACACAGTGTCGACAGGAGCCAGCCAACTGAGAAATTACCTGCCACATTATCTGCTTTTCCAGTAGGAGACCTGAGCCACCTGCCTGTCAGATAGACCGATAGATCTCTGGGTCATGTCATTCTGACTTATCATGTCTCTTGCACGGTGCTAGATGATGCAGCAGGCTTCACACAGAAATATTCAGTAATACCACAGTATGAGGTCGAAGTTAGCAGTGATGCAATTGGCAGTGCTCACAGGAGGAGTCTAACCGAAGACGAGATGCGAGGTTTGATGACCAATGAGCCTGTGTCTTTTGTAACCGCAGGATAATCCATTACTCTAATGCTTTACACATGATAGAGCAAATTGTTCAGACAGGGATTTTTTGAAGCAATTCAAAATATCGTTGTTGTCAACAGTACCTTTCTGTGCACTGGAAATGACTTATCTGCCTTACAAGCATAGACAGTAAGATCTCTTGTTCACAGTTATCACTGCGCTTAATGACAGGAAGGAACATATGAACCAATGAACATACAGAAAAGACTGAATCCAGACACTTCCAGCTTTATGGATTAGACAGCAGGGGTTTGTTTCTGATGTCATCCGCGTTATCCAACTTTGCTAACCTCTATGTCACTTCCTAAATGCGTTAACGCCTGTTTCCCCAGAAGCAGCACACCCTGCCAAGTGACAGTAAACCACAAATTGCAATATTTAAAGTGTGCTAAACAGTTAATCACAGTCTAGCTGTTCATATTTTCTATTATAATAGAAAAGACAAAACACATTATGGAAATGTACCACAAACGTCTTGAAAGTATAGGACTTTCTAATTGGTTAGATGAGGACTGGGTGTCTCATTCATTTCTGTGAACACAGAGTTGCTAAAAACTACATAATAAATTGAACATGACCTTATACAAAAACTAATAATAATAATGAAACAGGAGGGTGTAGTTAGAGGTAATAAGCCTTTCAGAACGAGACCAATCTTCGTTGTTTTTTTGTAAAATATTATTTATAGCAGGAACCCAGATAACAGGGTTCAAATATCTTTAATTTTGCATGGCAAAATACTGTAATTTTTTACTGTAAAAAGTTAATGAAACAAAGTAAATCAACGCAAATTTTTTAACACCTTGGCAGATGTCTGTCAAAGTAATTGCAATGAAATTTGATGTAACAAAAAAGACATGTTGAAAATAATGTTATTAAATTATTAAAAAGTAATAAATGCTATCCGTTGAATTTCTTTAGGATAAAAAGCACCAAAAATACACACATAATTAATCACAATTAATAAGTGGACATTTGTGTGATAACGAAAAAACAAATAATCACTTGACAGTAGGATGGGCATTATGGTTAAACTATGAGAGACAAAATGAGGAGAAAAATCCAGGAAATCACATTGTAGGATTCTTAAAGAATTTAATTGTAAATCATGGTGGAAAATAAGTATTTGGTCACCGACAAACAAGCAAGATTTCTGTCTCTCACAGACCTGTAACTGCTTTAAGAAGCTCTTCTGTCCTCCACTCATTACCTGTATTAATGACACCTGTTTGACCTCGTTATCTGTATAAAAGACACCTGTCCACAGCCTCAAACAGTCAGACTCCAAACTCAACCATGGCCAAGACCAAAGAGCTGTCGAAGGACACCAGGAAGAAAATTATAGACCTGCACCAGACTCGATCTGGGGCTCCACGCAAGATCTCATCCCGTGGGGTCAAAATGATCATGAGAACGGTGAGCAAAAGTCCCAGAACTACACTAAGTGACCTGATGAATGACCTGCAGAGAGCTGGGACCAAAGTACCAAAGGCTACCATCAGTAACACACTACGCTGAGAGGGACTCAGATCCTGCAGTGCCAGGCGTGCCCCGTGCTTAAGCCAGTACATGTCCAGGACCCGTCTGAAGTTTGGCCAGAGAGCATAGGATGATCCAGAAGAGGGTGGATGTGGGTAAGAATATCATCAGATGAAACCAAAATAGAACCTTTTGGTAAAAACTCAACTCGTCGTGTTGGAGGAGGAGAGAATGATGCTGGTTGCATCCCAAAGAAACACCATACATACTGGGAAGGCATAGGGGTGGAAACATCATGCTTTGGGGCTTTGTTTTCTGCAAAGGGGACAGGACGACTGATCCGTGTTAAGGAAAGAATGAACGGGGCCATGTATCGTGAGAGTTTAAGCCAAAACCTCCTTCCATCAGTGAGAGCATTGGAGATGGAACGTGGCTGGGTCTTCCAGCATGACAATGATCCCAAACACACCACTGGCCTAGCCAGTCTCCAGACCTCAACCCCACAGAAAATTTGTGGAGGGAGTTAAAAGTCCGTGTTGCCCAGCGACAGCCCCAAAACATCACTGCTCTAGAGGAGATCTGCATGGAGGAATGGGCCAAAATACCAGCTACAGTGTGTGCCAACCTGGTGAAGACTTACAGGAAATGTTTGACCTCTGTCATTGCCAACAAAGGTAATGTTACAAAATATTGAGTTGAACTTTTGTTATTGACCAAATACTTTATTCCACCATAATTTGCAATTAAATTATTAAAAAATTCTACAATGTGATTTCCTGGATTTTTTTCCCCATTTTGTCTCTCATAGTTGAAGTGTAATTATGATAAATTACAGACCTCTCTCATCTTTCTAAGTAGGAGAACTTGCACAATCAGTGGCTGACTAAATATTTTTTTGCCCCACTGTAGCGTACTACTCAAATAAAAACACCTGACGGAGACCTACGCTGATTTTTGCTGTTAGGTTGAAAAGAATATAAAGACTATAACATTAAATATTAGATATAATGTTAGCTATAACGTTAAAAATTGCATCCGTAGCTATACTCAAAACATTCGGGGCTTGAGCCCCTTGCAAAGACTTGAGAACTACAACAGTAAATCCAAGTATTATTAGGTGCAAGATAAAGTAACCTCAAATGTGATGTTAAGTCATGTTAAAGCCATTCACCTCAGCAGTTTGGGTCACTTTAATTGGTTAATATGGTTAGTGTTACTTTCAGAGCTGACTTAAACACCATGTATGCACTTAGCAATACGTAGCATTGCTGGCATGTTCCGAGTGTCCATTTTGTTCATGGTGTGCACGTAGTCTGTCTGCAGCTCTTCTTATGGCTCTTCTAATAAATGTGCAAATAAGATTGCACAGCTTGTTTTAGTGTACTTAAATGTTTCCGTGTTGCAATTTTCCCCCCACCAACCAGGTCCTTAGCGGTCATAGATTTCTTTAATGGTTTCTTTCTTGTGATATTGGCTTAATGGAACAAGCAGAGCAGGTCTGTAAAGCTGACAAGAAGTGATTTAGCAGTACCATTACCATTACCATTACCGGCATACCACGTGTGCCAACAGTGTGCTTGAAATGTTAATTATATACGATACCGGCAAAGTGTGAAATATAGGCATTGTGTGGAATGCCAGACATTTTTAGGCAAAGCATGAAATGTCTGTGTTATTGTAATATGCTGTGTACTTTTCCCTACAGTACAACACGGAGGAAACGTGTGAAATATTATGCACTTCATACTTTGATGGCCCATGTTTGGTAAACTATACATTTCTCAGGCATTCTATACAAAACCTAATATCAGATATTGCAAGTAACATGTATACATTGTAAAAAGTACTGTTTTAAATGTACATTTTATATGTACTGAAACTCACTGGCTGAAAATAACCTTTCACCCGGTCTTTCAAATAGTTTCTTTTTACGCCTGTGGCAGGTTACAACATGTGACTAAATTCCATGCTTAAAAGGTTCTTCTCACTCCTCCAACGCTGAATTGATGCTGAAGAGCTTAAATGGCAGGATCCATTATTTGATTTCCCAACAATACGGCTCCATTAATCATCATCATCAAATGGTTTACTGAGTCATTCTTGAGTAATAAAATGGCTCTTTACAACTTGCATGTGTCAACAGTGACCATTTAAATACTCTTTCATATGTTGCTTCTGTAGTAATTAGCCCATATTCCATTTTGTACAATAAATATATATTAATATGCACTAGACCAGACTACTTGTTGTAATGGGACACACCCAGAATTTAGAGAGGCAGACTTGTATCTCTTTGCTTGCTAATGAGTCTAGTGGCACAACTGTGCATAAAAATAAGCCGATAATGTAACTGATGCCTTTGCTTTAGTGGTCTAGTATGTACTTTTGGTAGGTTATACATTTGAACATTGCCAAAAAAAGAGCTGTAGGCTATAATTGCCTTGCCGGACATTTGCAGATGTCCATTACTCTGTGCGAAAACCCAAAAGAAACTGGCTCTGAAAAAGCTTTTATAAAGATGCTGGGGCATTATGGGAAATGTAGTACCTGTAGTGAATTTGTGTGGCGAGTCCTGTGGTTCAGCTCAGCAAACCAGGATAAAATTTACTTTTTACCGCCATGTTTTTATTGGGGCATAGCAACTAAATTATTTGGACATCTAATCAGAGGTATCTAATGTCCACTGCTGGATACTAATATCTCTTCACCCAAATATTGCATCCATCTCAGCTGTACGCTTTGCTTGCCAATCAGCCGTAGGGGCACAACTGTGCATAAAATAGAAGCCACATTAAATAGAATAGTGATTTAACACAAAAGTGGATATTACTCTGCCGTGGATGAGAAAAGAAGAACAAATTAACACGAAATATTTTTTTATTTATTGCATTCATTGCGTTTGCCCTAACATAGCTGATGCCTGTGCTAGTTTAATGAATGTGTTTAGTGAGTCATGTACTTTTGGTAGGTTATACAGTTATATGTGGCTAGCCAAAACATTTTAAGGTCAGTTACTGATGTTGGCCAATAAGGCATCGCGATTCATGTTAAAGAAGTCGGACAAACGTTGACCTGTTTCACCAAACTCAGCAGAACATTTCAGGATGGACCACAAGTTGTGTATGCTGAAAGAGGAAACGGTTTGCCCGAACTGTCGCCACAAATTTGGAAGCACACCATACGGTTGTGCACAAACTTCCTGTGTTTTCTGTCTTCAAGCACACCAAATTCAGAAGGTGTTTGTCATTTGCTTTGAGTAAAACGTGCTATTATAATTTAGGCAGGATGCTAAACTGAACAGTGCTGTTGCCCTTCTGTAGCAACATCAATGTCACTGTATGCTGTTACAACCCCAAATCAGAAAAGGTTGGGATATATATATATGTCAGGTTTTTTCTGGTCAACTTTTTTTTTTTATTTAAGGTAAAAAACTAACAGACTTCTAACTGATCCATGAAAACCTTCTCCACCAAACCTTACACTATGCGTATGAGTTATAACATTCTCCTGGTATCTGCCAAAACAGATTAATCTGTCAGATATTGAAGTGTGATTCATCATCCCAGTATGCATTTACCTGATGCTCGGCATTGCACAAGGTGATCTCAGGTAACAAACAGGGGTTTGTTTCTGATGACATTCCCATTATCCACTATGTCACTTCCCAATCGCATTAACGCATGTGAAACACAGTGTGTTTCTACAGCATGAAATTAACATTACTTTACATTTGATCGTCGAATATTAATGAAAGCAACCAAGGAAGGATCTGTCTGAGACATTCCTGGGAAACCTTTGCTGTGTGAGGGTGAGCATTACACTGCTTAAAAATTCCAGTTGGAAGTAACGCCATGAGAGACAACACATGTGGCTGCAGGATGTCCTGCACATATTGCTGAACTGTTAGTGTCCCTCGTATCACTACTAGGGGTGACCGGCTGTCATATGCAATGGCTATCCAGATCATTACAGCAGCAGTTGGGGCAGTGTGTCGCTCCACGACAAAGGCAGGATTGAAGCGCTCATGTCAAGGCCAACATACTCAAACACGACCATCGTCAGATCTCAAAACTGAACCTGGATTCGTCACTAAAGACCATACAGTTCCAGTCTGTAGCAGTCCAAGTTTCTCATTCATGACACAAATGGCTGGTTGGTGGTTGGCTGTCGATGGCAGGACGTAATGGGTGCCTTGATAACAAATTTCCTCCTGCTAAGCACCTGGAAATGGTCCGAGCAGAGACCATCATGAAGGTGCCTCCTGTGTCGGGATGGTGGACAACAAAACTGTAAAAGCTGCTCATGCTTGTCGGTGGATCAAATGATCCTCAATACTGGTGGTCTGTCTGGGCATGCCCTCATGGAACCACTGCTCGCAACACCTCCTAACAGCTAGGTCAGAGCAGCCTAGATGGCAGGCAATTCATCAAATGACCATCCTGCTGCTCTCAGTCTTCCTCTCAAAGTCGGTGAACTGAGCAAAATGTCTTCGAGTTCATCGTAGAGGCATGTCTAGTAGTGAGCAATCTCTCACCAAGAGGTACACCACCCAAAATTAGCCTCTGAAAGCATTTTTGTACGCAGAAGGGGAAGTATTTTACACCCTCTTGTGGCAAGACCCAGTGTCCAGTCAGACCACAGCTGTAATCATTTACATATCTGCCAGCGACGTAACCGCATGCTGAGTTTTGCTGTAATCCGACATATCTCTCTGGGTGCTTTTTTTTGTCTATGAGTGTATATTGTGTACAGTTGCTTTGGGATTAACCATGGAAACCCAATTTGCGAAGCTCCTGACAAACAGTTATTGTACTGACATTGCTTCCAGAGGCAGTTTGAGTCTTAATAGTCGGTGTTACAAGAAATGACAGATTATTTAATATTGCGAATCCAGCACGCGCTGCTACAGCTTGTGTGTAATTCCGATTCACAGCTAAGCTCTTTATGTGCCTAAACATGTACAGCTTAATACCAGCATTGACATTTGTCTGTGTTTTATATTATAGACCGCAAATCTGATAAACTGTCTACCCTGGTGGCACACTGAACCTCACTGAGCTGCAACTTTTTACTGCCAAGTTTGCCAACATTTAGGACCATCAGTAATGTTCAGCAGTAGGGCATCGTGCTTTCCAAGACAGCCTGTCCTGTAGAGGTAAATGTTCTTGGCCTTAATCCGTTTTGGTGTTATATCAACAATGGGACTGTGGTGGCCTATCGGTTAAGGTACTGGACTATGGACCAAAAGGTCCAGGGTTCAAATCCCACCTCTGCCAAGCTGCCATGGTTGGGTCCTTGAGCAAGACACTTAACCCACAATTGCTTGGATTGTAAGACTGTATGAATTGTAATATGTTGATGATCTGAGGCAGATCTGAAACAGGAAAACACTTTGGATCCTTTTAATAACTCTTATAGTCTTCATCGCAGTGACAGCTCTCCTGTAACTTCGGAAGCGCCTTCGTGTGTCCATGTATAAGTGCAAATGTGTGAATAAGTGGTTACCTCTAATACACTGATACAGCTAAAAGGAGATGCCAGATGGTAGCTGTCAAACTTGATGAAACCCAAAGTATGTGTTTAAGAGGTATGAACATTCCTGCTTCTTCGTCCCACTGCGACAGCTGCTACTGTGCTTCTCACTGGCTCAGGTCATGTCTAACGAACCTTAACCTTTGATCTTTACACACCTAAACCTCAATCTTGAGGAGAAAGGACCCTGTGGTGTTAAGTGATCAGACATCTCTGTTGCCTGTGGCCAACTAGGTCATGGTTTCCTGACTTGTGTAATGGCCAGCCTGAGGCTGAGAAAAGGCAATATTTAGAGTCAGTCGTCTTAGGTGCTCTGGCTGTCTGGTGGCAAGCTGCCTTTTACTGGCTGCTTATCAGACCAGAAAAGTTGGTCCTGTCCTTGCAACAATATATATTCAGCACATGAACTCGTACTGAACTGGACTGTGCGAAGGGAATAATACAATATCCTTTTCTATACATAGCAGGACCACCACCCGACCTCTCCCAGACATCCCATATATGAATTCATCAGATTTGCTCCGGGCATCTGGAGTCATTTCTACATGAAAGGCTCTTTCTTTTGGGTGGTTTCCTAAGATTCTTTGTGGTCTGAAGAAACACACCAAGGATAATTGTATTCACAGTATCCTGGAAGTTGCGGCGTGCGCTATGGAAGAACAGCTGTACATTCATTTTTACCATAACTAGCTCAGTACATTTCACGTGGCTCATCAAACCCACAGGGTTTAACTATCCTCTGCTTGTCAAGAATCAGTTTTTCTTAAGAACCGTACAGAAACTGAAGAGCTGGTGTTCAATTCTGAAGCATACAGCCTGTATTATCTGATCAGTCGTAGATTTTTTTTACATGTTGTACACGTACACAGATAAACTGTGTTTTTGCCTTTGGCCTATTATGAAGTACTTGTTTATCAGTGTCATCTGCCAAAACTCTCATTCGGAACCTGTCCAAAGGCAAACATGCCTACGTTGTGGTTGTGATGTTTGCTGCCAGAAGTGTCCATCAGCACACTTGTGGTTTATTGCTGGAAAACACTGGATGTCTGAAAAGGACAGCGCATATATAAAGGCCATTGGTCTTCAGAAACAGTGCAACTCGGGCACGTGTATTCATGTGTGAGCTTCAGTTTTCAACTGATATAACTCTGGTTACTTCATAATAACTTTGTTACTGCCAAGATTCAAAGTTTCAGCGTTTCCAAGAGTTCCAGAGTTTAAGTATGCAATATGCATGCGTGTGTGGACCTCGCACGTTTAACTTTTAAGTTGCTCTGAAATACCGGTTCATAAATATGGCAAACACTTGAGGGAGAAAGTGTGGCAGTGCATGTGCTAGCGTGGGAACTTGTCAAGCCGGTCCCATTTTAAACAGCCTCTCCCCTTCTCACACGTCCTTGCCAAAACCTCATCAATATCCCAAGAATATTCCACTGGCAGCATGCAGCGTCAGACCTCCAGTACAGTCAGGACAGGAATCACCACACACTTTGGGAATGGGAATGGCATGAAAGAATTTCTGACATGACCTGGATACAGACTCAATCCAGATTTACTATCAACGGAACTCACTGTCCCACACCCACCAACAAGTTCTCAAAAGTAAAATATTCAGTACTGTGCAATAGTCTTAAGTCACCATTAGATTTGATGATTTACCAATGGTAAAATGACCATATATAATGATTTCTCAGCATCTTTATTAGAATAAAAGCAGAAAATACAGGAAATTTGTATGTAGTATTAAAAAAAATGGAAAAAAAATCTATAGGCTCTGTAGGCTATAGTGGCAAGTATTTAGTGTGACCTCCCCTTACAGTTGAGCAATAGCAGCAAGGTGCCAAGTTGACCCTTCAACAGTCCAAAGAAGCTTCATTGGGAATGATCTTTTTGGAAGGGTAGCAGTCAAAAAAAACCACACTTTTCCCAGAGAAGTCACACTAAATACTTACCTTTTCCTACAGAAGCCAGTTACTTCTGCAAATTGATTTTTTTAATTATGTGTACATATTGGCTGTATTTTCTGTCTGTCTTAATAAAGAGACTGAAAAATAATTATATATGCTTGACATACACACACACACACACACACACACACACACACACACACACACACACACACACATATATATATATATATATATATATATATATATATATATATATATATATATATATAGAAGATCAGAGCAGGAATTGAAGAACAGAATCATTGGACCTATTAAAGTGTGATCCAGTGAAAGTCAATTAAGTGTTCAATACAACGCATTCTACTGCTAGAGTATTTATGAAGATTTTGTCTTGGTATACTTCATAATATGAACCATTAAATACTGACTGTAGCTAAAATAATGAAGGTCATTAATTATATAGTGTACATACAGCACTGTGCAAAAGTCTTAGGCCACCATTAGATTAGATGTTCCGTTGTTTTATCAATGGTATAATGACCATGTATAATTATTCCTCAGTCTCTTCATTAGAGTACAGCCGGAAACACAGGGATTTTCAATACAGTGTTAGTAACTGAAAAAAAAAGAGAAAAAAACAGCTTCTATACGCTACAGTGTCAAGAATGTAGTCTGACCTCCCCTTGAGCAATAGCAGCGTCTGGCAGCTTCATTAGAATGTCAGGTTGACCCTTCTACAGTCTGAAGAAGCTTGATCAGGAATGGTCTTTTTGGAAGAGTAGAAGTCAAGAAACCACTTTGTCAGAAGGGGACAGGGTGAAAAGGCCAAGATATAATAAAGCTCACAAAGATTGGAATGAAGAACAGTAGAAAGAGGTGTAAGAGGATTATGGAGTGACAAATCCAAGTTTGAAATTTTTGAGTCCAGTTGTCACCAATATGTTATATATGGTCATTATACATTATATGGCCTAAGACTTTTGCACAGTGTGTATACAGGATCAAATGCAGAAATGGGTTGTGTGTATGTATTGAGAAGTTAGTACTGTAAACCTGCCTGACATAATCCTTTTTGTTGCTTTTATGAGACACTTCTAATGCAATATTTATAGTGAGTGAGTGAGTGAGTGTAACTATCCATTGTCTACAACTTTAGCTGGGTTGAGTAATTTGTTCTGGCCTTTCAGCTCACTGAGGCAATAAAGATTTGACAGTATCAAATAATGTCCTGATGCCACCAATCACGATGACCTTACAACTTGTAAAGCATGGAGGCCATAAAGCTGTGCTTTGTTATATCAGGATAGTCCACACTCACTGTTATGACTGTTGCCTTTCCTATCACCTTGCTTTTCATGTAATCGTTAATCACTGTACATATTGGCAAGTAAACTTTGGTGTGACCTGCACTGAGCAATCTGAATATCTAATACAATGTTCATATGGTGACTGTAGATGATTGTCCACTCTCAAAATGGCAACATCTGTCAGTTCATGTAGTCCATGCTACTGGGTCTGTAGTGGATGCGATTTCTGTATACAAAGTGGACTAAATGGTAATCAGTAACATTTTACTTGAAGATGAACAATTCATCGTCATTTGCAGCAGCAAACCTGCATGTAATTACGATTATGGTTCCCTGAGGAGCTTAGTTCTCATGGTTCTCATTTGGTCAAAAATATGTGTACATATGTGTAACATCACATCCATATGCTTTCGTTGTCGTCATTCCATAACCATAAATGTCACCCAGAGCAAGAAGGTTCTGGGTTCGATCCCCAGGTGGGTGCTCCGGTTTCCTCCCACAGTCCAAAGATGTGAATTGTTATAACTGATTGCTCTATATTGGCTCATCCCATGGGTCATAGTACAATAATATGCCATATATTGCAGTATTCCACGCAGTTTAAGTTACGGTGTAGAATCTGAGTCGTCTTAATACATCACATCACGTTGATAATTTAGCAGACAAATTGAGTGAAAACACTGTACTGCGCCATCTACAGGAGCGGAGATTGTAGTTTACAACTCATTTAAAACGTGTTGTATGTTCTTTGTAAAAAAAAAAATTGATATTTTGATAAATATCGTGGTGTATTGCTGTATCAATAGCCCTACTTTGAAGTAAATTTGTGTATAACAGTGTCTGACATTAAAAAACAGCCAGTGACATTCAATAAACCAACCAAACAATCTCTTGAAAGGCTTTCTTCTAAGGGATTATTGTTGGATGGAGTTGAGGTCATGGCTTGGAGCTCATCGCTTGATGGAACCACCATAGCACCACCAATGACCAGATTATTTAGGTGGTGATGATGGGCCATTTTCATAATGCTCACTATTATCATGGTAATGTGTGGAACTAGTAGGTGTTTAACCACAGTGTGCACTTACCACCATTTTCTAAAGCAAAAATTCCTTGTTGGTACAGCTTTAGGTGTACATTTAGAAACTTGCTAGATTTATTACGTGCACAATTTGGGTCGGTTGCCCTCTAGTCCCCTATTGGTGTCCATTTCTAACCACAGTTTGCTCTTGGATGGATATTTACGTGACAGTTTATGTTTATTAGGACTGTGCAGGTCCTAATAAAGTCCCTAATGCAAATGGATGGAATGAGCGGTCCATGGATATAGACCAAGTCTCTGCTGTTCTAAGAAGCCATAAAACCTTCACTGTTTGACGAAAGACACGTTCGGTTGGTAATTCCAGAGATTAACTTGCCCTGAGACTTTTCTCCACCCACCCAAACTCCCCCATCCACCCCCCCAACCCACTCACAGACATCAAAAAGGAAATAACCGGCTGCCATTCCTGTCAAAGAAAGAGGTGACAGCCCCCCTGTTGGAATTCTGTATTTACTGTTTTTGGTTTGTGTGGGAAAATGCCTTTTCATACCATGTGACATGCTCATTCCTATCATACCTAGCTTTAGAATGAGATAATATTGTTCGACTTTGTCTGGGTTAAACAAATCCAGTTCAGCATTACAGTTCTGGGCTTAGGTGCTTCATTTGTAAGGTCAATATAATTGAAATCTTCTTTGTTTTTTAGGCATTTCACCATGACGCCAAGACAAACCAAGAATGGCAGCTCCACTATAAAGAAATAACACTGGTACCTGCGAATGGTAAAAAATTATATTTAAAATCAAGGATTCATTGTGTCTGTAGACTCATTTTTACTCTGAATGTCTAAAGTAAACTTGTCATATACAGTGGGGCAAAAAAGTATTTTAGTCATTCACTGATTGTGCAAGTTCTCCAACTTAGAAAGATGAGAGAGGTCTGTCATTTTCATCATAGGTACACTTCAACTATAAGAGACAAAATGAGAAAAAAAATCCAGGAAATCACATTGTAGGATTTTTAAACAATTTAATTGTAAATCATGGTGTAAAATAAGTATTTGGTCACCCACAAACAAGCAAGATTTCTGGCCATCACAGACCTGTAACAACTTCTTCCACTCGTTACCTGTATTAATGGCCTCTGTTTGACCTCGTTATCTGTATAAAAGACACCTGTCCACAGCCTCAAACAGTCAGACTCTAAACTCAACCATGACCGAGACCAAATAGCGGTTGAAGGACACCAGGAAGAATCGTGTATCGTGAGATTTTAAGCCAAAACCTCCTTCCATCAGTGAGAGCATTTAAGATGGAACGTGACCGGGTCTTCCAGCATGACAATGATCCCAAACACACCGCTCGGGAAACAAAGGAGTGGCTCCGTAAAAAGCATTCAAGTTCCTGGAGTGGCCTAGCCAGTCTCTAGACCTCAACCCCATAGAAAAACGTGTGGAGGGAGTTGAAAGTCCGTGTTGCCCAGTGGCAGCCCCAAAACTCACTGCTCTAGAGGAGATCTGCATGGAGGGGAATGGGCCAAAATACCAGCTACAGTGTGTGCCAACCTGGTGAAGACTTAGAGGAAACGTTTGACCTCTGTCATTGCCAACAAAGGTTATGTTACACAGTATTGAGTTGAACCAAATTTATTGACCAAATACTTATTTTCCACCATAATTTACAATTAAAAATCCTACAATGTGATTTTCCTGGATTTGTTTCCCTCATTTGGTCTCTCATAGTTGAAGTGTACCTATGATGAAAAATTACAGACCTCTCTCATTTTTCTAAGTAGGAGAACTGCACAATCAGTGGCTGACTAAATACTTTTTTGCCCCACTGTACTAGACAAAAGCTTGTGGACACCCTTCTAATTAGTGAGCTCTATTATTTCAGCAACACTCACTTGTAACACATTCATAAGATAAAGCATACATCTCTGGATGCTCCATAGACTGAATTACTCCAGTGACTCTCAATATGACAAATTTCTTTGAACCGTCAGTTCATCAACTTTCTGCCCTGCTGTCCTTTAACAAAGTCCACAGAGAATTGGTTTGCCACCTTTGATTGAGAACTTCAACTTCAGCTTCAGCAGACACCTTGAAGATGCACTAGAATAAAGTGAACCATTGCTTATTGTCTAACATCAGAAGCAGACCCCAAAGTCATGTTCCAAAAATGAAGAGCAACGACTGTTGTAGCAGCAATGGTGGGCAAACTCCATAGTTACCATACTTACTTACGGTAAGTACCACTTATTTACCACTCCATACATACCATATATCCATGTTTTGGATGTACATTTATGGGTGTCCACAAACGTTTGTCTATAGAGTGTATATGTAAAAACTCATCAAATTATTAATGCAGGAGACAGCATAAGTTTTTAAGCTTGCTATATTATGTCTGTCAGATCACCTGGTTAAATGCAGTTTGTCACGAACTAGGGGCACCCCTAGTCTGGCATGCTACAGTCCCAACCCTGTGACACACAGAACTTTGAAATTGGGATGTTCCCAGACAAAAACAGGGACAGACATACTGGGAGTGGGGCACGATTCTGAGACTCCACGCCAGACCAACACCAGGACCTGATGGCAAAAGCCCTGATTGACCAGCACCCTGGAAGCTTATAGGGGGCAAACTAGTGGCGAACCGATTTGGGTCTTTTAAAGTCCGATACTGATTTTTAGAGAGTAGGGAGACCAATGGCTGATATATAATGCCATATAAGGATATATAATGCTCTTAACTACAACTTTCATTACCAGATAACAGTATCACATTCTTTCTGGGAAAAAAAAATTGAAACATATAAATACTTGCAAAAGAAATAAACAGTGTTAGAGTAGTGCACATGGTAGCACATTTTGTTTTTAATCCCAGTTCCAGTTAAAAGCAGTAAGTAATGCTAGAAACAAAGCTTTCACCCGCTCATAAATGGCCTCACCCTCATTGAATCTCGGCACGTCTTTGTTTTTAGTCACTCAGTCAGTGTCCAAGTTTATGAGCTGCAAGTTCTAATGCAGTTTTGTTTGCATTTTCTCCACTATTTGTGAATACCGGCCTCATAAGCGCAGATATCGATGACGATTATTTCAAAATGGCATTAATCGGCCTATCAATACTGCGTTGGGCTCTACTGCTGAACCATTCTGGTTTGTGTAACACCTCTGCTGAGGTTAGGGTTGATTTGCAATTAAAGTTTCAGAGTGCCAGGGAATCTCATCACCAGCGTGTTTCCTACCAGGGTACGGGCCTGGTGAGGGCTCTCTCTTTTGGATCACAGCTTTCAGGGTGTGTGCATGGACACAAATGTCTTCCCTCTGGGACCTTTTTTGAGATCTGAGTGTTTTTCAGGGCCTTCTGAGTCTCAGAGTTTGATGTGTCACGGGGCTGTGTGTGTAGCGCGCCAGACTAGGGGTGCTCTGCAAGCGTGACACAGCGCATAAAGACCTGTGTAATTAAGTATTTGTAAAATACATCTGACTCAGATTCTGTTTGTTGTAATGTAAACAGGACAACTATATAAAAAGATCACAATCAGCTCCAACTCATAATAACTTCATGTCCTATGTAACTCACAAAGCGTTTCGTACAATGAAACGTTGCGTCATGGACAGGCCGGTGCACGTTTGGCGGCTACTTGAGCGTATTACAACACTACCGAACGACAGAGATGTGAGAGAACAAGCTGAATGGATGACTCAGACAAAACACTACGAGTTTGTACAATGTGATTACAAAACGTTTAAGAGGTCTCAAAGCCATAGTCTTTCCTCACTGTGGAGATCTTATCTGGATTTTTCATGCATGTGCTGAGAAAAATGCTTAGAGCGCAAGTCTGGTATGAGGCAGGATTTGCTGTTTCATGTTGGTACGATGACATGTGTGGTTATTCCAAAAAAAACAACAAAAAAAAAGACACACAAAGGTTTGACATGGATTAGGGGTATATTTCCAATAAGCATCTTCCTCTGGGTTGAGAAATAAAGACAAGCCTTCCCTTTATTTCTAAAAGACTGCAATTATTTCATCAGAGCGATATATATTGGTATACCAAAGAGGACATTGTGAAATCACAGGCTTCCTGGAATGATAGTGTTTTTTTTGAGCAACTGTAGTAAGAGAGGATCGATTTTAAATCTTGTGTATGGGTTTAAACAATCCTCGCAGTGTTCTGCAAGCCTGTCATGTCACATGATCATCTATTTAAATGTTTGCGACATTCGAAAATTGTACGGAGGAATTCACTGGCCTACGGCCCTCCTCCCATGGAAGAGGGATTGGTTTGCTACAAGGGCTATTGATAAAGGTAACAGAGCATAGTCAGATAAAAAGGTGCAAGATTTATACGATTTGGCATGTTATAATTGTTTTCAAGAACCAAGGCGAGTTCTGGTCTCAGGTAAGCGGCTGCGTGCAGGCAGTGTGGTTAGCATGAAGCTGAAGTTCTAGATGTACAGTACTGTGCAAAAGCCACCATTAGATTAGATATACGGCTGGTTTAGCAATGGTATAATGACCATATAGAATTATTTCTGTATTTTTTATTAGAATACAACCGGAAAATACAGTAAATTGTGTAAGCAGTATTAAGAAAACTAAAAGAATCAGAAAAAATGGGCTTCTAGGCTATACATAACCATGGGAAGTAGGTATGCTGGGCTTGCTCTTGGCGCTGAGAGTGTAATTGGAAAATACCTGTAACTGTAAAAATATAAGTCTGTGTCTGCATATTGCATTTCTCTGTAGCAACTGATTTTTTAAAACATTGCGTCTTTGTGAAACTCAAACCAGCAAAAACAGAAATATTACCAACCCTCTTATAGTAAAATAAATACTGAGACGCACCTCAGGTCACTCTTTTACATGATTTGCACCAGCATGGTGGGCATACAAGAAATTCACGTAATAGAAACACGTACTTAACACTAACGATCTGGCATTTTCGTCACACAAAAAAATTTTTTTTAATAAAAAAGGACATACACACATAAAACAAGGCACACAGATGCACACAAACTGCAAAATAAATAGAACATCAGTTAGAGTGTTGCACCGGGAACGCCAGGACCCTACCGGTACTGTCCCTTTAACCTTTTTTGGCATCGAGTGGACGGAGTTTTGCGTTCAAAATCTCTTTTACAGACTGCCAAATCCGACTGAAATCGGGTAACTGGTATACATGCTATGAGTAACCTGATTACAGGAGTAAAATCCAGCTCTCCTTATCGGATTACTTAATCTTATTTCTAGATCGTGCTGTAAACATACTCTTGAATAATTGCTTGAATAATCAGATAACTGCAGAAATGCATGTAAACACATTGTTGATTTTCTAGGGTCTGGAACAGATTCATTCTATTTACATTATTCCTTATGGGAAAAATTATCTCGGTATTCGTTTTCAGCACTCTGTGCACCTTCTGGAACATATTAACGACGAGTACAGAGGTACCACTGTACAAACTTCGAGTCCTGAAAGTGGACATAAAGCCTATGAGAATGCTGATGGAATTTAAATGAGAGAGTAAGACACAATTCTTTTCAGGCCAAACCCATCTTGAGTTTTTGTTGCCAAAAAAGCTCTAATTTTGTCTCATCTGACCATAAATCCCAGTTCCAGTAGCATCTAGCGGACTCCAGGGGCTTATGTTTGTGGTTTGGTAATAGAAAAGTCTTTGTTATGGCATGCCTTTCAAATAGTTTGTTGGGAGTGGCATCTAATTGTAGATTTGGAGACCCCGAAATGGAATCATCTTATTAAACCCCACTTTGCTCTATCCATCCTTCATATTGTGTGCTGGAGCAAATACTCATGTGTCCTTTTTCCCGGCAGCTTCAATACAGCTATGTCCGTTTTAAATGTCTTACTTATTGTCCACTGAACATTTTCAGTCATGTAGCCATTTTTTATAGCTATTGCCTGATTTTTGGTGGTAAACACACATGTGCTTATTTCATTTTTGTGTTCTTTAATCTCCTCCATGTTGATTACTTTGGTCTCTGATTCACCCTATATTTATACACCAAGTATAACAGGGAGCCAAAAATGACTTCTTGCGCTCATAAACATTTGTACCCATCTTAGTCAGGAATGTCAATAATTCTGGAGCTGACCATAGACATTCATTAAGGCTAATCTGCAGCATGAATGTTATTTTGCTCTTGTAAAAACTGTACTCAGATTGCACATCATGGCATTACTGTAAATGAACATGTATTTGTACGTTATTCAATCCTGTTCTGTAGAGTATTTCTTTCATTCTGTTTGTACTATGTGCATTTGCAAATAAAAAAAGACTTCATGTACTTGTTCTTTGTAAGTTACTCTTTTTTGTTCCTGACCTTTGGTAAAAGAAACTTTTGTACTTATGGTACAGAAACCTTAATTTAAGTGTCTTAACTGAATTTGACAATAAGACTGAACTGTTTGTGTTTAATATCGTAGCTGTCATTATACTACTTATTATTCATGACATTAAGTGCTGAACATATACTATACTTGAAGTGATGTTTATTTGTTTATTTATTTGGTTTATTTAACGTCACTATCAGCATCAATGGCCATTTTAACGATAGACACAAGGTTATACTGAGGCACAATGTTACTTCAAAGCTAATCATATACTCAGATCGAGCCAATTTAAAGTAATCAATTAACCTAATGCATGTCTTTGGACTGTGGGAGGAAACCGGAGTAAACCCACGGAGAAAGAGGGAGGACATGCAAAGTCCACAGAGAAAAGACCCAGACCGCTCCAAACTGAGATCAAACCCAGGACCTTCTTGGTGTAAGGCAACAGTGCTACCCACCGAACCACCCATACTTGAAGTGAAAAGTTATTGCCAATGCACTTACATATTGGCCGTGTATTACAAAATGTCCTAGACAGAAATAGACAGTAAATCTAATCTATATAAATTTAGTCAGCCACTGATTGTGCAAGTTTCTCCTACTTAGAAAGGTGAGAGAGGTCTGTAAAATTTCATCATAGGTACCACTCAACTATACGAGAACAAAATGAAAAAAATTCAACAATTGTAAAGAATTTTAATTGTAAATCATCATGGTGGAAAATAAATATTTGGTCACCCACAAACAAGCAACATTTCTGGGCACTGTAACTTGTAGCTCTTCTGTCCTCCACCGTTACCTGTATTAATGGCACCTGTTTTTTGGACCGCGTTATTCTGTATAAAAGACACCTGTCCCACAACCTCAAACAGTCAGACTCCAAACTCAACCATGGCCAAGACCAAAGAGCCATTGAAGGGACACCAAAAAGAAAATTGTAAGATTTGCACCAGGCTGGGAAGAGTGAATCTACAATAGGCAAGCAGGTTGGTGTGAATAAATCAACTGTGGGAGCAATTGTAAGAAAATGGAAGACATACAAGACCATTGACAATCTCCCCTCGATCTGGGGCTCCACGCAAGATCTCATCCCGTGGGTCAAAATTGATCATGAGAAAACGCTGAGCAAAAATCCCAGAACTACATGGAGGGACCTGATGAATGACCCTGCAGAGAGCTGGGACCAAAGTAACAAAGGCTGCCATCAGTAACACACTATGCCGACAGGGATCCTGCAGTGCCAGGCGTGTCCCCCTGCTTAAGCCAGTACATGTCCAGGTCCATCTGAAGTTTGTCAGAGAGCATATGGATGATCCAGAAGAGGATTGGGAGAATATCAGATGAAACCAAAATAGAACTTTTTGGTAAAAACACTCAACTCGCCGTGTTTGGAAGAAGAAGAATGCTGAGTTTGCATCTCAAGAACACCATACCTACTGTCAAGCATGGGGGTGGAAACATCAATGCTTTGGGGCTGTTTTTTTCTGCAGAGGGGAACAGGACGACTGATCCGTGTTAAGGGGAAGATGAACAGGGGCCATGTATCGTGAGATTTTAAGCTAAAACCTCCTTCCATCAGTGAGAGCATTGAAGATGGAACATGGGCTGGATCTTCCATGACACTTCAACGGACATTCGGTCCACCTGATACATATATATATATATATATTATATATATATATATACACAAAGTATATTTAAAAAGAATGTTCATCTTTTACTAATAAACTTCAATAAGTAATATTATTACTAATATAAATTATATAAACATACATATATAGTAATAAATAGATAATACTGTTATTCATCTTTATTTTATTGCTTTTTAAAAAAAATTTAAAAAAAATAACAACAATAATAATAATAATTAGTTATGTAATAAAGTGGCAAGTATCAAAAGTAATGAAGTAGCAGAAATTGTATTGTCTTATTTAACTAAATATTTGACATAATAGTGATTATAATTGCAGAATAGCTACAATTTATTTTGAATAGTGCATTTTATTATTTTATTTTTGAATTATAACTTCAGTCTACCATCTTAGATGTCAGCTAAAGTGTATTATAATAATTGTTTTAAAACACTGAGCATTAACAAAAGCATCGTACAGCATTAAACTGAAGTGATTTTGGAATAGATTAATCACAGGAATTTGTTGGTGTATTTACAATAAACCTATTTTAAATCATTTTTCCCACTAGGAAACTAAGTCACGCTTTGATTCACATCAGGTGACGAAACCACTTGGGTATCTTTCACGAACAGGCGAGTCTCCATGCGATTTCCCACACTGATTCAGGTCGGAGTGGATGTGTATTGTGAAAGTTTAAACGAACGTGTGTGTGTATGTGTGTGGATAACATCTGGAGGTGAATGATATAGGTAAGTAAGTGATGCCCCTTCAACGGCATTCGGTCCACCTGATACTCAGTTCTGAGTGACTGATTTTCCCACTGGATCCTGCATTCCTTTCTGGAGGAGGATACAGCTCAGTGAAGAGCCACAGACAGGAAAAACGTGTGTACACACAATCAAGGACAAACAAGAAACCTTAAACCTGTAAGTGCATGCTCATGATGTAGCTGTTGTTTAGAGCAATCACAGTTTCTAAGGTCTTACATCAGCTAACATATTAAAAATTGAGATTGAGATTAGATCCGGTGGTTGTAACGGTATTTATGACCTAGTGGGTCTGGTTACAGGAGTTGCTTACTCTAAATCAGTAGCTCCCAAATGATTCTGCAGTGCCCACTTTTGCAGATAAGAATATTTTGAAGCCCCTGACTCTGACACACTCGTAAAGTGTTTTCTCCACTGGAATTTATTTTAAACATTGTAATTCATACAAATACAGTGGTACCTCGGTTCACATCATTAATTCGTTCCAGAAGACGTGTCGAGAACCGAAAATGATGAGTACTGAGCAAATTTTTCCCATAAAGAATAATGCAAATTGAATGAATCCGTTCCAGACCCCCAGAACATCCACACTGTATAAGGCATTATATGCACTGTATTGTGCAGTGAAAAGTAAAAGTAAAACACTTACTCTATTGGTGAACTCAAGGTGCTAGCATAGCTGCTAAGCTAAATGTAGTCTGTTTCCTTTCGGTTTCCTTTCAGTTGGCTCTTGTAGCTTAAGCTTTTTAGGACCCATTGAGACTTATTTGCACTAAGCATACAGTACTGTAGATGAATCATTAATCGTGAATCGAGTTTCAGCTGAGACACGTCGCATGGCCTGACTCATGCAAGTTTAAGCAAGCAAACGACGATGGTCGAGACAAACTTTTCTAGTCAAAATGCACTGAGAAGCGAATTTGAGGAGTTCTGAGGTGGTCGAGAACCAAGGTAACACTGGATGCAACTTCTTATTGAACAAAACAAAATTATCTTTACAATGGAATTACTATAACTATCAACTGAACCGTTGCACTAAATTTTCCCTAGGTGTCATTTTATTCAATTATTTCTTTATGTTGTAAGGTTACGTAAATTATACCCTTTTCTGTTCCAACACTAAACCTGAAGCCCAAAATAAAATAACAAATGACAACAGGGTTCCTAAGACTTTTCTGTATGACTTCCAGGACTCAGGGTTTCCCAGCAGAGCATTGCCCAGAACATCACACTCCCTTCACTACCCTGTCTTCTTCCCATGGTGCATCCTGGTCCCATCACTTCCCAGGTAAATGTCACATACAGTGGTGCTTGAAAGTTTGTGAACCTTTTAGACTTTTCTATAGTTCTGCATAAATATGACCTAAAACAACATCAGATTTTCACACAAGTCCTAAAAGTAGATAAAGAGAACCCAGTTAAACAAATGAGACAAATATTATACTTGGTCATTTACTTCTTGAGGAAAATGATCCAATATTACATATTATAGAGTGGCAAAAGTATGTGAACCTTTGCTTTCAGTATCTGGTGTGACCCCCCTGTGCAGCAATAACTGCAACTAAACGTTTCCTGTAACTGTAGATCAGTCCTGCACAGCGGCTTGAGGAATTTTGGCCCATTCCTCCGTACAGAACAGCTTCAGCTCTGGGATGTTGGTGGGTTTCCTCACATTAACTGCTCACTTCAGGTCCTTCCACAACATTTCCATTGGATTAAGGTCAGGATTTGACTTGGCCATTCCAAAACATTAACTTTATTCTTCTTTAACCATTCTTTGGTAGAACGACTTGTGTGCTTAGGGTCGTTGTCTTGCTGCATGACCCATCTTCTCTTGGAGTTTCAGTTCATGGACAGATGTCCTGACATTTTCCTTTTAGAATTCTCTGATAGAATTCAGAATTCATTGTTCCATCAATGATGGCAAGCCGTCCTGGCCCAGATGCAGCAAAACAGGCCCAAACCTTGATACCACCACCACCAAGTTTCACAGATGGGATAAGGTTCTTATGCTGGAATGCAGCGTTTTCCTTTCTCCAAACATAAACCCTTTTCTTTTAAACCAAAAAGTTTCTATTTTTTGGTCTCATCCGTCCACAAAACATTCTTCCCAATAGCCCTTCTGGCTTGTCCACCTAATATTTCGCAAACTGCAGACGAACAGCAATGTTTTTTTTTGGAGAGCAGTGACTTTCTCCTTGTAACCCTGCCATGCACACCATTGGTGTTCAGTGTTCTTCTATGGTGGACTCATGAACATTAACATTAGCCAATGTGAGAGAGGCCTTCAGTTGCTTAGAAGTTACCCTGGGGTCCTTTGTGACCTCGCCAACTATTACATGCCATGCTCTAGGAGTGATCTTTGTTGGTCGACCACCCCTGGTGGAGGGTAACAATGGTCTTGAATTTCTTCCATTTGTACACAATGTGTCTGACTGTGGATTGGTGGAGTCCAATACTCTTTAGAGATGGTTTTGTAACCTTTTCCAGCCTGATGAGCATCAACAACTTTTTTCTGAGGTCCTCAGAAATCTCCTTTGTTCATGCCATGATACACTTCCACAAACATGTGTGTTGTGAAAAGCAGACTTTTGATCGAATCCTGTTCTTTAAATAAAGCAGGGTGCCCACTCACAACCTGATTGTCATCCCATGATTGAAAACACCTGACTCTAAGTTCACCTTCAAATTAACTGCTAATCCTAGAGGTTCACTTACTTTTGCCACTCACTAACATGTAATATTGGATCATTTTTCCTCAATAAATAAATGACCAAGTATAATTTTGTCTCATTTGTTTAACTGGGTTCTCTTTATCTACTTTTAGGACTTCTGTGAAAATCTGATGATGTTTTAGTTGTTATTTATGCAGACATATAAAAAATTCTAAAGGGTTCACAAACTTTCAAGCACCACTGTATGTACCCACACATTTTAAGAAAATGGGTCTTATCAAACCATGAGACTCTCTTCCAGTTTCGTTTCAATGCTTTCATACCCATTGAAGGAACTTTGATTCCTGGTTAGCACTCTGACCATTCAGCTATGCAACCCTATATTTTGCACATTCCTCCCAACCAGCGCAAAAAAAAAGATGTGCCTTTTGATACACTAGCTCTTCTGTCAGTTCAGACCAGGCATGATAGGCCTTGTGTGTCAGTGAGTTTCTTTTGCCCTACACCCTGATGTAATATTGTGGTTTGTTTCTCCTCAGACCGCTGTTAATAGGTACTTACCATGGCTGATCGGGGACACCCCCCAAGCATTTCCAATTCATGGATTCTTTGATCTACTGGTCTGGCTATAATGATTTGGACCTTGTTATCCTGTGCATCTCCAGATGTCCACTCACTGTCTAATATGTAGCAGATTTTGGCATGTGTAGTTTTAAGAAGATCATCAACATTGTTGTTTATTGATTAACTCTATTAGACACATCTAACTTATTTCTCCACCCTGTAGGTATAAAGTCAGAGACAGCAGCTCATCTGTTGTTGCACAGTTTGTGTTAGTCATCCTCTAATCCTTCATCAGTGCTCCCAAGATGCTGCCTACAGGACGCTGGCTGGACATTTTTGGTAGGTGGACTATTTTCAGTCCAGCAGTGACACAGAGGTGGATTAAAACTCCAGCAGCACTTCTGTGTCTGATCCATTCATATCAGCACAACACACATTCACACACCACCACCACATCAGTGTCACTGCAGTGCTGAGAATGATCCACCACCCAAATAGTACTTGATCTGTGAGGGTCCTGTGGGGCTCCTGACCAATGGAGAAGTGCTTCTATACGGTAAATGGAACTGATAAAATGGACAATGAGTGTAGAAACAAGGAGACGTACCTGTTAAAGTGGTCACATTTCCTTGTTGTGGGAATCCCTGACCTAGTGCAGCGGTGCAGCTACTGGATTCTGGACTAGAAGATTCAGGTTAAAATCTCAATTCTGCTAAAGCTTCCACTATGAGCAAGGCCGTTTACCCACAGTTGCTCCCACAGTTGCTGGGACTGTTAGCTCTTATCTGTTGTTGCTAAATGACTAAATGCCAACACTGACTGGTTGAGCCAGGTTTTGTATTCATTAATGTTGGGGTTAGGTCCTAAAACTTGGACCTGCTACCAAACCTAGAACTGTTACTGTATATTCAGTTCACATGCACTCAATATAAATACCTTATTAAATAAATTATACAGTGTATCATTATCATCATTGTAATAGCAAGAAATGCACAAATACACATCTGTCAATAACAACTGTTCACCTCAAGAAGAAAACCGCTGTAAGTGAGACCCATTTTTGTTTGTCACATGTTATGCATGACAGATTGTTAGTAACGTTGCCATGCATGTTAAACACAAAGTGTTCAAAAGGATCATGCATATACGCCGATGTGGAAGCACAAATCAGCTCAGTCATAAGAAAAGCAATAACCACAAACCCCACCCTTCAAAACTACCACTGTTCTGAAAGGTTTTTTTCAACATTCTGTATCAACACCCTGTTGGTCCCTGTTTATCCATCTTGCTAAAGACTGGACAGCATTAAAACTGAACATGATTGTTTTTTTAGTTTTGTGTCAGTAGCTAGTGCTTGCCTCTGTTGACATTGTATATATAGTATCTGGAGTCCATCTTCCAGAACACACATTGGTTTCCGGTGCTAAGCGTGCAGTCTACCAATAATTGAATTAGTAATATGTTGCATGAGTCATGCTCCTGGGACAGTTAGGGGTTTACCCGTTAGCTGAGCTCTAACGGGTTTGAAAAAAAAGAATAACATTACAGCTGTCTTTTCATCAGAATTGAGATCGGTGCTGCCCTGTGTGTCACTTTGCTGAACATTTATCAACCCAGTGGCTGGCTACACTCCTGCCACATACAACAAAGGGAAATTATGGTTTTGATATTCCTCTCATTGTGACTCATTACACAAGAAAGGCCACTGAGGAAGAAATTAGTAGACGTTTAACTGTTTAACACCTTAACCTCACAGTAATCCTGTTGAGCGAGTCATGTTCTTGGATCAGTTCAAATTACACATCTCTGTATAAACACTACTGAAATGGCAAGCTAACAGCACCAACCGATGTTACGTTTTTTTATGACAGACACCTGATATTGACTCACTAAAGTTGAGCCTTTTGGTAAACAGTCTATAAGAAATTGCTTGGCTGAATTAAAAACAGTGTACATTGCCTGTGTGTTTAGCTGTTGGAACTGAGCTGTAGTTTAGGTAGATGTGCAAACAGTTGTTTTTCAGTTACTGAGTCATTTCTTAGTAAGCTGAAACAGTCAGGAATGTCCCTTTCTCTCTCTATTTGATTGTGATTATTCAAATCTCTCTGTCACAGACGGTGAGAACATGCCAGTGGTCGCCTCATGGTTCCTTAGGGGGTAATCCCACGACAGACTGAAACAGGACATCACAGATCTAGAATACGCTGCATGCTACTGACATATCAATGCTT
>JAJAGP010004836.1:0-42182 GCA_025084515.1 Ancistrus triradiatus | reverse complement strand
TCCTGATATGAAAAGTATTCATATCAGGACCATTAACTGCTGTGCTTTTGTACCTATTTACTTACTTCCATGCTTTAGCACCTAGATTTTATTTAAAGTTTCCTTATCCAGCTTTGATTGTCAGAAGTAAATACACTTATCGTGTGGCATTTAAGTTAAATATATTTACAGACTGAATTTACATTGCATAACATAATTGACCTTAAATGATGATGACATGGATAATGTTGTAATGGAACAAGATTTGACAGCGCTTTAATCTATTGTGTTTTCTTGTGGAGCGAGTAACTCGAGAACAAAATGCCAAGTGCATTTAGTGTATGATATAGAGACTTGTTACAAGATGAACCAATATTCAACCCTGTGTCATAAGACTGACGATAAACATGCCATAAACAGATGTACATGTTCTGACAGCGCCCAGTGAAAAGTGTGACACTAGTAATAGTTTCTTATAGTAATGTGACATGCTATCATGCTTTTACATATCAATCAGGCAATCAAAATGTTTTAGGACTGCTGTTGTGACAAATACACTATAGCAACAAAAGTTTGTGGACACCCAAAAATTACATTCAAAACATGGTTATTAGTATGGACTTTGCCCCTCACATTTGATGCTACAACAGACTTTGTTCTTCTAAAAGGTCTTTCTACTACATTTTGGAACATGACTGTGAGGTCAGCTTCCAACGTTCGACAACAAGCCCTGGCTCACCTTCAGTGCATTTTAAAGGTGTCTGATGGAGATTAGGTCAAGGTTCTGTGCAAGCCAGCCAAGTTCTCAATCAAATCAATTCTACTGACTTGTTGGAAGAGGAAACCTACCTTGGAATCAGTACAACCCATCCTACTGCTAAAGTTTGTCTATGGATGATCCAGAAATGTATGGTTTATTACCTATATCACTAATTAGAAAGGGTGTCCAGAAATCTTTGTCTATATAGTGTACTTCATTATGGTGGTCTTAACATGTGGTGCATTTAATACAGTGGGGCTTGAAAGTTTGTAAACCCTTTAGAATTTTCTATATTCCTGCATAAATATGACCTATATTAACAGTTGTTTACAGCACTCTATTCTTCCAGTTACACAATGTTCTTTTTACTAATTGATTTAATTTAATCTTATTCTTCCTTGTATCAAATTTTCACTTTCTTATTTCCACTCTGAGTTATGGCAATTAATCTTCGGGCTTTCCCAAATCTTTCTACGTACTGCTTTTTACTTAGTTTTCCCCAGTTTAAATCTCTCTCTCTCTCTCTCTCTCTCTCACTCTCGCTCTATCTCTCTCTCTATCTCTCTCTCTATCTCTCTCTCTCTTCATACAGTATCTGTTCCCTCTTATTCATGTTCCTAACCCTTTAGAATTTTCTATATTTCTGCATAAATATGACCTAAAACATCCTCAGATTTTCGCAGAACCCACTTAACCAAATGAGACAAAAAATTGTACTTGGTCATTTATTTTATTGAGGAAAAACTGCTTAATGTTAAATAACTAAACATTTCCTGTAACTGTTGATCAGTCCTGCACACCGGCTTGGAGGAATTTTAGCCCATTCCTCCGTACAGAACAGCTTCAGCTCTGGGATGTTGGTGGGTTTCCTCACATTAGCTGCTCACTTCAGGTCCTTACACAACATTTCAATTGGATTAAGGTCAGGACTTTGACTTGGCCATTCCAAAACATGAACTTTATTCTTCTTTAACCATTCTTTGGTAGAACGACTTGTGTGCTTAGGGTCGTTGTCTTGCTGCATGACCCACCTTCTCTTGAGATTCAGTTCATGGACAGATGGCCTGACATTTTCCTTTAGAATTCTCTGATATCATTCAGAATTCATTGTTCCATCAATGATGGCAAGCCGTCCTGGAACAGATGCAGCAAAACAGGCCCAAACCATGATACTACCACCACCATGTTTCACAGATGGGATAAGGTTCTTATGCTGGAATGCAGTGTTTTCCTTTCTCCAAACATAATGCTTCTTTTGTGGCCAAGGCATGGATGAATCTTGGGCAGCCAAGATTCCGTTGCTCATCACTCTAAACTCAACTGTCATTAGTTACTCACCAATGCTGAATGGAGGCATGCCAGAAGTTTCAGAGATGATAAACTAGGTATTTTTAAACATTATTGAGTCATTACACTTGCCCATCTGTCCTGCATCTGACATGCCAACTACGAAACCTGACATACCATTGATTATGTCTGAGACTTTGACATGCACATTTGTAACAAAGTAATCAGCATTATTTGTTATTCATTATGGTCATATGTCATGGGGTAGCTTGGCAGACCCAAATGCAGATAGATACTGGTTTTGGCCACTGGGAGTGCTAGATCATTTTAATAAACCTTAACAAACCCAATATATCATATAATCATATAAATCAAATTATTTGTCAGTCTCTTATTAGAATAAAACTGTAAAATACAGAACATGTCAGAAGAAGCTTGATCAGGAATGATGTTTTTGAAGGGTAGCAGCCAATAAACCACTTTTTCAGCAGGGGATTGGGGTGAAAAGGCTAAGACATGCTAACGCTCACAAAAAATGGAATGAAGATCAGTAAACATGAGTGTATTATGGAGTGACGAATCCAAGTTTGAATTTTTGGTCCAATCGTCAACAATGTGTTATATATGGTCATTATATCATTGCTAAAACAACAAATCTAGTGGTGGCCTTAGACTTTTGCACAGAACTGTATATAGTTGCAATGAAGTGCAATATATATATATTCCTTCTTTTTCACGTTCCTAACCTTGTGTACCCCTCTTTTTGCTTCTTACAAGTCTTTTTTTACTTGCATTTCAGTTTGATCCCTCGTTTAGTGTTTGATTTTGATTTTTTCCGCACTTTATCTTTAATTTCTTTTTTTGGGTTGCTCTTTTAACATTCAAATAATACACAAAATCTCATACTCATACGTTGATCTGTCGAAATAGCATGTCTCTCAGTTGTAGCCGGTACACGTTAATTGCCGTAATGGGTTCTGTTCTCCAGCTGATCACAGTCCAAACACGGGTTGCCCCATTAGTGGCTGTCGCACCATCCGCCATCCTTTTTTGACTATCGAGTGCATACGTTAAAAGTAGACTGTCAGATTCACCTAGCATACATAAATATTTAAAGCTCACATTTGTTTAACCTTTCACAGTTACTGGCTGATTTACTATTACCTGTTTATCATGGACATTTCTGTATGCGGGAAAGCTCGAGGATGTTTAAGCCAGACAGATCAACTCCAAGACCTTAGGCAGTCTTCACGTGAGTCACTGCTCAGTCATTGCTCCGGCATTTTTCTTCCTTGCCAATTATATCTCCTCCAGTCTGACACCACATTTAAAATTCCAGAAAACCCAGCAGTGGGAGAGAATGATACCTCAGATTATGGCCAGGTCTTTGACTGAATCACTAATATATCTGTGAGTGTATCATACAGAGAGTGAGGGAAAGACGAAAGGGTGGATTTATATACCGTAATAAAGAAGCCTTATCACAGCTGCATTTTCCAGCTTACACTTAAACCCTCCACTCACACTACTTCTCTAAGTTTTCCTTGCTTCTCTTTCTCTTCCTCGTCCATCCAAAGTGTAGTATTTAATGGATGAATGCTATTTCTCTCCCTCAACCTCCCTGTATGACTTCCCAGGTGCCCAGCTCAGTACAAAGACACCCCTCAGTTTATCCTGACACCAGGCAGGGGACACCACTCACTTTCGCTGTGTTGCACGGACACATCCCTGTCGTGCAGGTAGTGATACTGTGAACAATTCAATGCCTTGCATCTTTGTACTCTCCTGCTGTCATTACTGTGCTCCAGTATAATAGTAATGGCAGACAAAGAAGCTCCAGTTAGACTGGCATGGACTGGATGTTCTCTTCAGGTTGAATTTAATGAGCCATTTAATACTGTACAGACACAAAGCAGAGAACATTGTTTATTACACAGCCTCCAGCGGATTTAGTGGAAAACATTTGTGCAAATGCGTTCTGACTTCAGATTTATCTTCCTGTTCTCGATGTAACAAGAGTTTGCACTTTAAATTGCCCTCAGTAGCTCTGAGTATTCATTCTGATGAACAACCAAGGAACAATTGTGTTCTCCCACATAATGGAAAGCAGAGTAGGCTCTTTTTTTCTGAAAGAGAAGAATCCGCCAAGATCACATACTCGGAAGTGCTTGATCTCTGTAGAACACAGTCACAGTATTGTCACTGAAATGAAATCCTTATGCTTGGCTTCCCTTGATGAGTAAAAATCCCTCCAGCTGAAGGCGTTCGCATTATGAAGCAGGTAATTGTGTTTTTCTCTGGGTTTTTGTGCATTTTTATTCTTGATTCCCATTGTTTCATCCAATTTAAGCAAAGAAATAAGGAAAGTAAGATTACCGTACTTGCTTTACCTTGTGGAGTTCAGCGAAAAGGTTTTGACTACAGCAAAACCCCGTCATGATCTAGATCATCAAGATGATAAGTGGATCCCTTGCTAAATTATTAAGGCACACCAATTATGTGTGTGGACTTTACTGGTCACTTTATCAGGTACAGCTTCCATACACTTGCACTTTAGTTTGTATGCAGGTACTGAAACTGTTACCCATCTTTTGCGGTTCACTATCAGTCCCCTCTATCCTGTCCAGGATCACTGCTGAGCAGATGTTATTTGGGTTCTGCGCTGCAGTAGCAAGAGTGGATGTTGATGTTGCACTGGTATTGCACTCGTTTGCCCAAAACATTAGTGTATCTGGGGTACTCTTTATACTATTAGTGGTCACATAATTAAGAAAACCTTACAGCGTTAGTCCACCTTGAATTGATATACAGTGGTACCACAGTTCTCATCGGTAATTCGTTGTCGAGAACCGAAAGCAAATTAATCAAAAAAAAGTAAGGAATAATGTAAATTGAATGAATCCGCTCCAGACCCCCAGAAATCGACTATTATAAGGCATTATATGGATTAATGGAGCTGTACTGTACAGGTGCTCCCTGATTTATGATGGGGATATGTTCCAACAAATTCTTCATAAGCTAAATGTATCATGAACCAAGGCATTTAATATAGTCTATACTGTCTAATCTGCAGTTAAAATCATTAACACAAAGCTTATTTTATAATAAATCATTGAAAATCTCATATAATTTAGTGAGTAATGGATTGAAGTGAAAAGTAAAAGCAAAACACTTACTCCATTGGGGAACTCAGGGTGCTAGCATAGCTGCTAAGCTAACTGCAGCCTGAAAGTGTTCTGGAGCTTCAATTCCTGTTTCCCTTTCAGCTGGTTGTTATAAGTAACCTTTATAGGACCGATGGTTACCTATTTGCTCTAAGAATACAGTGCTGTAGATGTAAAAATTAAAAAAAACACGATAAACACAGCTGGGATACCATCAACATAACACATGGTTGATGCTGGTCATATACTGATGAATGTGGTAGATGTGGTAGATGTGGTATGAAGAATTCTGCAAACACAACAGTAACTGTATGTCTACAAAGTGAGCTTAATATGGTAAGTGTACCCAATACAATGGACATGCACAATGTAGGTGTACCTAATAAACTGACTACTCCGTTATTCTTTAATAACGTGCTATTTCCGTTATTCCTAAACCACTCTAGCTGCTTCTGGATGCTCGAGCCAATGTGGAGGGGGCACTGGAGGAGGGAGCTGAAAACTATTCTGAAACACCACTCCAACTGGCCTCCGCTGCAGGTAACACATCACGCCTCAGCTACATGCTCTTCAAAGCCTTTCATTAATATACAGGTTCTTATGAAATGTTATGTAAATCACAGTCTCAGTGTCAGTCCTTTTAGGGATTGTCATGGGTCATTTCTAAAGCTAGAATAATTCGTTTCCAAGGTTACTATAGTAGTCAGTCAAGATGAATTAGTTTGAATGAGCTCAAACCCTTACAAAGGTCTTTTGTGTAGTGTGTATCTTGGCCATACTTGAACATATGCCAAAACAGACTGACTCTGAGACAGTCACCTGCCTTCATTTGAACTGATACAAGTTTATTAAGCACCCAAATTAAGAGTATTCATTCATTTTTGCAACCAAATACACTATATAGACAAAAGTTTTTGGACATCCCTTCTAATTAGTGAGCTCTGCTATTTCAGCAAAACTCACTTGTAACACATTTGTAATACTGTATAAAGCATACATTTCTGGATTCTCCATAGGAAAACAGTGGCAGTAGAATAAGTTCCTTCTTATTTGCTCTGGTGATGGACAGACTAACAGGTGAGGTCAGACAGGAATCGCCGTGGACTATGATGTTTGCAGATGACATTGTGATCTGTAGTGAGAACAGGGAACAGGTAGAAGATAACTTGGAGAGGTGGAGGTATAATCTGGAAAAGGAGAGGAATGAAAGTCAAAACTGTAGTAAGACAGAAATACCCTGTGGTGGTAAAATGAAAGGGAGGCAGGGTGGTGGACAAAAACAGTCAGGCGTAACAGGGATCCCAGTGGTAAACACAAGGTCCAGGAGTTTCAGTTAACTTGGGCATCAACTGTCCAAGGAAAATGGAGAGCGTGGGGGAGGTGAAGGGGGGGAAATGAAGGAGGTGAAGGAAGAGAGATGGAGTACAGGCAGGATGAAAGAGGGGTGAGAAGGAAAGAGTGCAGGGAGTGCTGTGTGACAAAAGGGTCGCCAGCAAAAGTGAAAAAGAGAAGGAGGAGATTTATTAAGAGAGTTAGTGAGACCAGCCTTGTTGTATGGCTTCTTAGAGACAGTGGCACTGGACAAAAGAGGAAGAGACAGGAAGCAGAGCTGGAGGTGGGGCAGCAGAACTTAAGATGTTGAGGTTCTCTTAAGGAGTGTCTAGGGTGGACACAGGATTAGGAATGAGATCATTCAGAGGGACAGCCCACAGGTTTGGGAAAATTGGGAGACAAAAAAAAAAATTCGAGAGGGAAGACTGAGATGGTTTGGGGAAAAATGGTGATGTGAGGGGAGGGATAGTGGATATATATTGGTAGGAGGATTTGTTGGCGGATGGAGCTGCCAGGCAAAGAGACGGAGAGGAAGACAAAGACGGAGTTATTTAGTTGTGGTGTAAATGAAGATATGCAGGGGAGTTGGGGTGAGAGTAGGGGATTGTGGAGGACAGGGGGTGAGGTGGAAAACGTTTTTAAACTCGCTGTGGTGACCCCCTGATAAAGGGAGAAGCCAACAAAAAAAAGAAGAAGAAGAATGAAAGAATTACCCCCAGTGACTCTCATAATGACCCACATTTATAGCTTTTCCCCCTTTTCAGCAAGTCAGGTTTCATCAAAACTTTCTGCCCTTGTTTTGTCCTTAAACAAAGTTACACACAGAAAAAGGGGGAATTGGTTTTTTTGCCAACTTTGATTAAAGAATTTGCCCCCTCAAACCTTGCATAGAACCTTTCATCTTTGAACTCAATCAGACACCTTGAAAATGCACGGGGAATACTAAAAAAGTGAGCCAGGGTTGGCATATCAAACCTCACAGTCCTTGTACCAAAAATCTTAGAGGAAAAAAAAGGGCCTTTTTATTTTAAAAAAAAAAAACAAAAATGCGGGTTCTAGTAGGCAAAAAACCAAAACTCCATTACTAATTACCCAATGTTTTTGGATGTATTTTTTTTTTTTCCAATGATTCTGTTTTAAATTTAAATATTATAGGAAAAATAAGTCTTACCAGGTTTTCGCTTGTGTTACTTGTTTTAATGCAGAGATTCAAATCAAAAAAAAAAAAAAAACATGGTTGAAAAAAAAAAAAATGTTTAACATAAAAAAAAAAAAAAAACAAAACACAAATTGGTAGAGAAAATGCCAATCATTTCATCAGACATCGTATTCAGGGATTTGGGCATTAGGGAAAAACACAGCTTAAACTTCCTAAAAAGTTTCTGAACAGCACCAGAAAAATTACAAAATAAAAGAATAAAGGCACAATTACCATGATTTTCAGTTGAACTAGAGGAGACAAGGCCCCCCCCAGGGGAGGCAGCCTTATGAATATGAATGAATCCCAAATGTATTCATTATATTTGCCTAAATATTTTCCTGCATTAGGCTAAAAGTAATTTATCCACTCTAATTATCCTGAAGGCCCATAGCGAGATGGCACTGGCTGCTCCGTTAAATGCTTCCAGCATCTCGTACTGGAGCTTGTACAAGTGTGCTTGATGGTGGAGTAGTTTGATGCTCAACACATCCAAAGCAAATCAAGCTTCATTCCTCATGCCTCATTTGATGTACAGCTGGCCAATTACATCTGGCACTCGCCTCTGCAAGGCTTTGGCTTTAATGTGGAGTTTCTGTTTTCCACGGCGTCTAAGACAAGCCATCGTTTCACATAAGCAAGTTGAACTACAGTCATTAGTGCCATTATTAGATACACTCTATTGCCAAAACGATGCCTGCCCTAATTTCAGATTAATGGATTCTGCTATTTCAGACACTTTCACCACATACAATAAAGCATACACCTCGGAAATTGCCAGGGTGGAACTCAACAGTTCAGTTACTTTATCATTCACAGTCTAAGGAACCCACCATACTTAACAAATTTGATTATGTATTGTGGACATTGGTGGCTCAGTGATTAAGGTACTGGACTATTGTCTAAAACAGTGGTTCCCAACCATTTTTCCTTGGAGACCCCATGTATCCAAGAAAAGCTGCTCCCCAGCCTGCACACTACACACATACCAAAAGAAGAAAGTGATTCATTGCAAATCTTTTTAGGAAACAATTAACTTAAATTATAGCCTATTTCCTTTTCGCTTGAGTTGCTTTTATAGCTTTTTTTCCATTTAGGCTCCTTTTCTCTTTTGAAGGTAGCTAAAAATTAGGCTAAAAATCAGTCATAACCTTCTTTTAACATCCCAACAGAATAGATCTGTACACACACATCCTTACAAAAGAATAATAATGCATAATCCATTATGTGCAATAATTGCCCACTCTTTTTGTGTGAAAGTATCTAACAAAACTAGATTACTGCAATGCTCTTCTGGCTGGTCTTCCAATGCGTGCAATCAGACCCCTGCAACTGATTCAGAATGCAGCGGCTCGTCTGGTTTTCAATCTTCCCAAGTTTTCTCATGTCACCCCACTGCTGCGCTCACTTCATTGGCTCCCTGTAGCTGCCCGCATCAGATACAAAACCTTGACGAAAACCTTGGGACGCTCACCTACAAAGCCAAGAATGGAACAGCACCCATCTTTACCTAAGAGCTCTGATCAAACCACGTTTCTGTACCTCGCACCTCCGAGCTGATACGAAAAGCCTTGGGGGCCCGACTGGAGCCTCCACGTAAGATTAAAAAAGGGAAAGACAAGCTTCAAAAGACTCTTCTCCGTCCTGGGCACCCCAGGGTGGTGGTGGGTGGAATGAACTTCCACTGGATGTCCGTATGCTGAGTCTCTTGCTGTCTTCAAGAGGCGACTAAAAAAAAAAGACCCACCTCTTCACCCCAGCACTTGAGTGATTAAAACTGCATTATATCCCTCCAGTTAAAAAAAACAAAAAACAAAAAAAAAAAAAAAAAAAAAAAAAAAAAAACCATCTCGACATTTACATTTACATTTACAACATTTAAGCAGACAGCCCCTTATCCAGAGTTGACTTACAACTGATACAATCTTACAATCCAAAGGCAATTGTGGGTTCGGTTAAGGGGTCCTTGCTCAAGGACCCAACAATGGCAACTTGGCAAAAACCTTGGCCAGAGGTGGGAATTTGAACCCTGGACCTTTCTGGTCCATTTAGGTTCCAGTACCTTACCTGCTAGGCTACCCCACAGTCCCCTCTACCCAAACCCAGATCATAGGGGGCCCCAGGTGAGGTGTAGTTGGGGATTGTGTACCTGTGAGCTATTGTTTACTTGTTACTAATATGAGGTTCTATCTCCTAGGGGAAGGATTACAAAGCACTTTTGTAAGTCGCTCTGGATAAAGGGCGTCTGCTAAATGCTGTGTAAATGTAAAATGTAAATCATTTTTAAGTATTTTTTTATATACAGATTTTTTTCCGCAAGTATGTTATTTTCAATTTTATTTAACATTTTTGACAAAAAAACCCCAGGGCAGAACATAGCATCACACACCCCCTGTGATGTTGGATCCCAGATTGGGGGAACCATGGAATATCTAAATGTTTTAGGGTTTGCACTTGACAACTAGGCGATCTGTACCGTGCCCCAAGCATGTTTTGTGTTTTTTTTTTTTCCTCCTCAAAGTCTGGGTTTATTTTGACTAGTCTGATCGTTCTGCTTAAAAACCATGCTCAGCCCAAATTTGAAGAGGTGTGGAACTAGGGCACAGTTCAGTTCACAGAAAAAAACTCAGGCAGAGTACGGCAAGTATTTTTGATCGCTACCCATGCCTGATACGTTGAGTACGAACAAACCACGTCAGCTGTCTCTGTAAAAAAAAAATCTTTTCTTATACGTGCAGTGCATGCAGTAGCTTGAAAATTGTTAGTGCGTGCAATAAATCAATCATAAATCTATAACTGGTGCTCGGGGCCCAAAGGAATGTTTAAGTGAGTGTGCCCTCAGAGGGTCAAAGGGTTAGGGGAAAGGTTAGGCAAATTAGAAAGTCCTTTTTAAACCCTCAGTTGCCATGATTGCACCTTGTAGTTTGCTCTCTTGAGAAGAGAATGTCAGGTGTAAGTTTGATCCAGAACAGATTAGTTCACCAGATGTCTGCTGTGATAGCTAAGTTTTTTTTTCCCCCAATCAAAAAAACTGCAGAATGTATTGCGCAGTTACTGGTGAATAGTTTATTTTTTCTATTTCATGGGGTCGAAAAAAAAACGGAGATTGTATTCCCTCAGAGGGCATACAGTGTCTACTTTTACATTTGCAGAGGTTTTTGGTCAATCTAAAAAAAAAGTTTAGAGTAGTAAAAGTTTACCATAGATACAAAAAGCTGATGGGAGTCCTGTCGCCCCCAGTAACAAAGAGGTAAGGGGTAAGGCAATGGGTCAGCATGCTGGAAAAACGTACGAAAAAAAATGTACTACAAATTAACTTATGAAACAGGGAAGACAGTTTACAATTCACGTCGTACAACATGCTTACAAACATAGTTATAGTGATTAACAGGGGGACTGTTGGGCTCATGTGCTCAAAAAATCTGTGTTCAAACAGATTCATATCACAAAAACTTTCAACCATCCTCAACTAACAAATATTTTTTTTAGTCTTTAAAAACTTTGATACCACAAAAAAAAAAAAAAAAAAAAAACTAAATTTTTGCCCAGTTTTTTTGGCCAGTCCATAATGATTTCAATAATGGTTTTGCCATTTTCTGACACCCCACCAAAAAAAAACATGGCATTGCATAGGAACATACTTTTCTGTAGTCCAACCGTGGGACCTGTTAATTGCGGATACAGAAGGTTTAACATGGCTAATGTTCTTCAATTGGAATGGGGTTATTTAAAGGATTAACCATTATCATTTCAGGTCTGACACAGATTCTTTCATTCATATTACTCTCTTCTTGATTTACAGGTATGCGCTGTTTAACGTCTGCATTAGACCATTACCATAGTCCACGTAACAAACAGTTTAGATACTTTGCCCACATAATGTTTTTTTTTTAAAAAAACAACATTAATTAAAACCCCCAATTTGGGGAAACATTTAATACAGTACTGTACTGTACTATACAGTAATTCCTATCTTTGGATGTTTTTTATAAAACTGAAAAACCTTGGAAAAAACGCTTACCAGATTAACGTAAACTTAAAAGAATGTTGCTGTTCTCTGCATTCAAGACTGTGATTCTCTTTTTTGTCAGCGAGGTCAGAGCAGTTTTTTGCTCGTACTAGATTTCTGTTCATTATATGTTAATTATATGTATATTAAAACAAAAACAAACAGGTTTTTCATTTCGTTATTATTTCTTAACACCGAGGATGTTTAAGCGAACGGATGTTAAAAATCAGATGGGACATTAAACAGCGCATACCTGCATTTAGTTACAGTGGTTGCTTGAAAGGTTGTGTGAACCCTTTAGACAAAAAATTTTTCTATAATTCTGCATAAAATATGACCTGAAAAAACATCATCAGATTTTCACCGAAGTCCTAAAAGTAGATCAAAGAGAACCCAGTTAAACAAAATGAGACAAAAATTTTATACTTGCCTCATTTATTTTATTGCGGGGAAAATGATCCAATATTACATATTAGTGAGTTGCAAAAAAGTAAGTATTTTTGTGAACCTTTGCTTTCAGAATCTGGTGTGACCCCCCTGTGCAGGCAATAACTGCAAAAAAACTTCTAAATGTTTCCTGTAAAAAAAAAAAAACTGTTGATCAGTCTCCTGCACACCGGCTTGGAGGATTTTTAGCCCATTCCTCCGTACAGAACACAGCTTCAGCTCTGGTATGTTGGTGGGTTTCCTCAACATTAGCTGCTCACTTCAGGTTCCTTCCAAACAAAAACATTTTCCCATTGGATTAAGGTCAGGAGTTGGCCATTCCAAAACATTACCTTAACTTCATTCTTCTTTATCTTTTTCTTGGCTAGATCGACTTTGTGTGTTTAGGGGCGTTTGTCTTTGCTGCATGATCCCACCTTCTCTTGAGATTCAGTTTCATTGGACAGGATGTCCTGACATTTTCTTTAGAATTCTCTGATATAATTCAGAAATTCAGGCCCAAGCCAGACAGCAGCAAAACAGGGGGCCCCAACAACCATGAAAAACTGATTACTGCCCACCACCATGGTTTCACAGATGGGATAAAGGTCTTATGCTGGAAATGCAGTTGTTTTCCTTTCTCCAAACATTAATGCTTTTCTTTTTAAACCAAAAAGTTATATTTTAGTCTCACATCTGTCCACCAAAACATTCTTCCAATAGCCTTTCTGGCTTGGTCCACGTGATCTTTAGCAAACTGGCAGACGAGCAGCAATGTTCTTTTGTTAGAGCAGTTTGGCCTTTTTCTCCTTGCAACCCTGCCATGGCACCCACCCCACCATTTGTGTTGTTCAGTGTTCTTTCTGATGGTGGACTCATGAACATTAACATTTAGCCAATGTGAGGAGAGGCCCTTCAGCTTTGCTTAGAAGTTAACCCTGGGGTCCTTTGTGACCTCACCAAACTATTTTTACACGCCTTTGCCCTTGGAGTGATCTTTGTTGGTCGAAAAACAACCCTCCTGGGGGGGGGAGGGGTAACAATGGGTTCTTGAATTTCCTGCCCATTTGTACAACAACAATATGTCTTGACTGTGGGACCAAATTGGTGGGAGGGGTACTGATGTAACCTTGGGGAGCCTGATGAGCATCAACAACTCTTTTTTCTGAGGTCCTCCGAAAAATCTCCTTTGTTCGTTGGCCATGATACAACTTCCACAAACATGTGTTGTGAAGAGGCAGCCTTTGATAGATCCTCTGTCTTCTTTAAATAAAACAGGGTGCCCCCCCACTCACACCTGATTTGGCCCATTTTTCCCCATGATTGAAACAACACCTGACCACTAATTTCACCTTCAAATTACTGCTTAATCCTAGGAGGTTCACATTTCATTACTTTTTGCCACTCACTAATATGTAATATTGGTCATTTTTCCTCGATAAATAAATTGGACCGAAGTATAAATATTTTTGTCTCATTTGTTTTAAACAAACTGGTGGTTCTCTTTATCTACTTTTAGGATTGACTTGTGTTGAAAATCTGATGATTTTTAGTAGTTCATATTTATGCCAGAATAATGAGAAATTCTAAAATAAAATATTCTTCCACTATACAGTAAAATCTTTTTCCCAGTGTTAATTTTATATTTAGCACCAAGTTATCCTCCTCCTACCTTGCTTGTCCCTCAGTCTTTGTCCCTGATTCAACACAAAACAACTCATTAACAAGACCCTCCTGAGTTTAAAACATGCACTTTTGTTTTAATTTCAGTCGTCCCTCGGGATAATTGGGAAACGTTGCCCTAACTCATCCCATCATTTATTTTTATAATTAGCATAAATTAAACCCAGATTTCAAAGTGTCAAACCCTAATCTACTCCATTAGATGTTTGATGTGTAATCTGAGAAGATTTTGTAGTTTTCTCATGGTTAGATATGTTTCTTTAATCGGCTTTATATACTGTGATTCTATAATGCCTCTGAGGTTTGTTTTCAGTACAAACTTCTACAATAATGTCATTTATGTACTGTAGGTCAAAAGTTAAAGTATGTAAGGTATATGTGTCTGTGATTGTAAAGTTATTTGCATATAGTCGTTTGACTGATAGAGTCTTACAGTCCTAGCAATTGTTGGTTAAGGGCCTTGCTCAAGGACCCAACAGTAGCAGTTTGGGGGATGTCAGTTTGAACCCTGGATCCAGACAGTCCAGTTAAGAAATACTAGAACCTGTGAGAATTGGGTTTTTCAATGGATTCAGCAAACTATAGAACAGTAGTACTAGAAACGTTGAGAGGAGAGCGAATATGTGAAGAAATATCTAAAAGCTTTGAGAACAGTACTTGTTGGTGGAGCTATCTGACTATTTTAGAGAATAAAGCACTAGAAGCTGTGAGGACTGACTGTGGGCAAAGCCAACACACAATAAAAGAAAAGAAAGTACCAGGGGCTGTCAGAAGACATCATGTAACTGCAGTCAGTACATTATATGAGACTGGAAAATATTGAAACCTGTCTGTGGATGGAGCCAATATAAGGTTTCAAGTTGACATCATGTTCCAGTTATATGGATAGATTAAGAGTGAACACAAAAGGGTACACAGAGAAAAGGGAATATGTCATCGTGAAGATATCTAGGGGAAAACTTGCTGGATGTGGAGAGCAAAACAGACGCTCGCTGTTCTGTATAAAAGGAAAGAGAGAAAGGAATCCCCTTCTGCTTTATACACCTCACTGCAGGTGTAAATCATTAGCAACGGTCCTGCGCTGCCCCCTTCAGGCAAGGAAGGATCGTAACATTAACTTGTAGTTAGGACAATAAAGTAGAAGCTACTCGCGGGGGATGAAGAAGATGAAGAATAAACATGTCGAGCCCCACTACTGGAGAGCAGCATAATGGAAGGGTGGAAAGCACACCAACATAGTAAACAGAGAAATGGAGAGATAAGCTGTACACACTAAAGCGAGGAAGTAATGAGCCAAGGATCAGAAGTGTTCTGATCAGAATATGCCATGCAATGATTCTGAAGGGTGTGTGCATATACACGAGCTGCAGAGGGTATTAATACTCGCTTCCTCTGCTCAGCAGTGGTGCAGTGGTCAGCCAAGGAACTGGAGATGTCACAGTAATGTTATACTGTATTGTTTAGGGAATAATTACAAGAACAACAGTCTGTACATGTTAAAGAATGAGACTCAAAGCATTACACAGCTTAAACAATGAGTGCTGGAGAGAAACTGATGATCTGTGAATTGGAAGAGGCTATACAGCAAGTACACATTATTCACGTCGATTCAGCATAGTGCTCAGCTCGTAGCGACATCAAGATTTGAAATTCTGGATTTTTAAAGAATATTTTCAATCCACGCTTGGTTGAATCTTCTGGAACCCATAGATGTGGAGGAACTGTGGTGGCTTGGTGGTTAGGGTAGGCTACTGGACTTTGCACCAGAAGGTCCAGCCCACCTCTGCCAAGTTACTACTGTTGGGTCCTTTAGAAAGGCCGTTAACCGACAATTGCTTGGATTGTAACAGAGTAAGTCACTCTGCGTAAGAGTCTGTGCTAAATGCTGTAAATGTAATGTACTGAGGGCTGACTGCGCTAGAACCTATGAGAAGCTATATTTGAGAAGCCATTTATATGAAACTATAAATGGGAAAACTGCTAAAAACGACATGGCTGCGGTTAAGACAGAACACCAGTTTTAGAAAGCATAGAATTGCGAAGAGGTCTGTAGGTGGCGCTGGAACATTTAAATAAAGAACGCACTAGTTGCTGTTGAAGGTGTGTCGTTAAATGAGACCATTATACTATAAAATAAGAAAGAAGGGTACAACGAGCTGCACGAAGAAGACTTGTGGGTAGAATGATTAAAAAAACTGTAAAATAGTTGAGATATAAGACTATAAAATGAAGAAAGCACTAAAATTGTTGGCAACAAACAAAGTTTCAGAAGCCCCACTCTACGTGAGAAGAACGTACAAGAACCTATAAGAGAGCATTTTTGGGCGGAGTCAGCATAGCCTATAAAGAAAAATTACTAGAGGCTATTAGAAGTGAGCCTTTGGGCAGAGTCAGCACACTACGAGGGATAAAATTGTGAGATGGTGCCTGTGGTGAGCCAGAACATTTTTCAAATCTAAAGCAAGGATACTGTTAGGAAGGAAAATATAAAAGGGGGTTTTAGGACCCGATTGCAGTTAGCTCCAGATGGAAATGGTGAGCCAAAGAGTAAATAAATAAAAAGAAAGTAAATAAAGCAACGAAAAGAACACAAAGGCAGAGGCTGGGGATCAAACCCCTTGTTACTGACGTCGGTAATGTCTAGGTAAACCGAACGCGGCACAGCATCGCCACAGCGAGCAAGCCAAAGCCGCCGAAGAGATGGAGGGCCGTGAGGACGGCAAACAACAAAACGCTATAAACTAACCCCTGGCAGTTACCTCGGGCCTCGAAGCCGTACTATTGCTGGAGGTCTACGAACCTAAGACTTAAAAAACAGAGCAAAAACCAAGAACGCACAAACGAGAGACGGGTGAGGTCTGGGAATACACTGTGAGGATGCGACACCTAATAGGGCTAGACCGTGCACTTACATACTCTGGCCTGAAGGTGTCGCCAATCATGCAATCAGCGCTACATGAGCGCTGGAGCATCGCGATCGCACCAAGCATGCCCAGGCCGGAACGTGAGTCGATGCTGCCCTCTAGCATCAGAGGACGGAGTCAGCGTGACTCGTAATAGATACAAAGACTGTTAGCTGCTACAAGAAACGTTAACTGCGTATTCACTAATAGGCTGACCAGATTTTTGTGCATATGTTACATTTTTATGTTTCCTTTTTACCAATATGTGAAATTTAGCAAATAAACAGCAATGATGCATTATAATATACAGAAATATGTCATATTTAATGTTGTTGTGAGGCTATGAATTGTCTTTTCAGTCTCTCAATGTTTATATTTAGCTTCTGTTTGTTTAAACTATTACTAAAACCATATTAATTAGGTAACTTAGAGTTTTAATCTTGTATATGTCATTTAGGGTGCCCAAGGAGGTTAGGTCTTTTTTTGAGTCTTGGTCCTCCCAAGGCATCTACTTTATAAAATGTAGTTTTTCCTGGCTTCAGGCTTAGATATTTGTAAAGCTGCTTTGAGACAATGCTCCGCTGTGAAAAGCACTATATAAATACATTTGGTTTGATTTCAAATTTGATCGTATCGTTTAGAATATCGACAAATAATGGAATTTAAAATGGTGTAATTTAAAAATGGCTGACTTATTTAAACCTTGTGGTGTTGTACTTCTCCTTACTGAGCATGTAATATACAAATCGTGGATTGCAGACAAAAATTAAAATTAGTTTGTGACCGTTGATTGGGGAACAGTTGTTTGAGTCACTGAAGTTTGACAATGTCTCTGCAGAGGTTAAAAAGGTTTAGCTTGCAGCTAAAAACAACAGCACTGTTCTGACTACAGTTTAACATAAATAAATCAAACCAGGGCTAGTGGACTTCTGTTACTTAATGTCCATGTAGTGTGAATTATCGACGTTGTTGATCTTCCAAAATGAAGTGATTGCCTCAAAGAAATCCCTGAAAATGACATTTATTAGCATTTACATAGAAGACGACTTTGCGCCAGCTGGTTTCACAAAAACATAAGACGTTTTTGTCTAATTAACTAAGTTCTAAATGATTTAAATGTAATAAGACAGTTAAAAAGTTTGTGTTATCTTAGTGCCATCTTTTATTAGTGGTTGTAATGATGTATTTGTTGCAGTAGTACTCATGCTTTCTTCACTTCTGCCATGTCTGCAGGCAATTTTGAGTTGGTCAGCTTGCTTTTGGAGAGGGGAGCCGACCCCTTGATTGGCACCACATACCGCAATGGCATGACATCTGCTCCCTTGGGGGATACGAACTCGTACAGCCTCGCTGCAGCACATGGGCACAGGTAATACACACACACAATCGTATATGTGGCACTAGTGTAGCGGATTACTTTATAAGTAGCAGTGTGCTGTGTATTTGTTTAATCTCACATGTCAGTGTTGGTTCGTTTCGGTTGTTTATCATAATTATAAAATCCGCGTCCAACAACGCTGAACTTCTGACCCGCTATCAATGCCTGATATAAAAGACCAGCTGGTGTTTTTCTGCACCAGAATTGTATGGAATGCGCCTACAGATTTATCGTTCCCCATTGCAACGGAACTGTAAAGTGCGAGTATCAACACCTACTTGATCACTCGCACTGCATTCCATAAGACAAACTTGAAATCAGTTTGTCCATCTGGGTTGTTACAATATTGCAGGCTGAACCAGACTTGCTTGATGCTGCCGCTTTGTTGTGCTTACTGCCTGTGAGACGTTGGAGACAGTATGACTTATGGTTATTTGTGGCTGTGCATGGATCAGACCAGGCCTTGTCTGAGTGTACTTTCCATGAGTTATTAAGACGCCCCAGAGCAGGTGGTGGTAATATTTCGAAAAATGTATTTATACGTTGAGAAAGGAGTCGTGAGTATTAACTTGCCATGTTTGGAAACTTCACACAATGTTTTAGAGGTTCTTGCTCATATTTCTAGTGGTAGAAAAGCTGTGTCAGCTCTGCGTACATCATTTTGAGCTTGACAGTGAAGCAGAACGGGCCGAATTGTTATGATGGCACATCACTGGGAAAATCCTTCCATTAGCCAAATGTTCTTAGAGCTTAATGTCAGACCATTAATAATTTCCCTCCCTGTAAATGCTTCTCTGCATAATGCCATTGCTATCGCTGTATAAGCAAGTGGGAGCATCACGAGAAGGCTAAGTGAGTTTGTGTTTCTTCAGGAATGTGTTCCGGAGACTTCTGTCCCAGGTGGAGAAGGACAAGGGTGACATGATGTCTCTGGAGGAGATCCTGGCAGAGGGTTCGGAGGCTGGTACCGAGAAACGGACATGCCACTTGGAGGGCACACTGCGCACAGGCAAGGCCAAACTGAGGGCCCTCCGAGAGGCCATGTACCACAGTGCCGAACACGGCTATGTGGACATTACCATAGACATCCGCAGTCTGGGTTAGTAATTACACTGCACATGCGCCATCCACATCTGCATCCTGTTAATGCTGAGTTCCTTTTCGTACGCCAGACACGCGCCGACTGGTTTACTACAGACGCGCACTGCTTGGGTTAGCACTGAGGCAGCACAGCAGAAGCATGCATGCTAGGGCTGGCACAGATTGTCATGCTTGCATCCAGCATGCTTGCATCTCATGCTTGTCACACTCATCCCAACACAGTAGGGGTGTAACGATACACTTTGCTCACGTTTCGACTTTAAGGCATTGCTTTTTTATTTCTGAACAATGCAAAACAATGCACATTTTCTTGTAGAAGTTTTTAAAACAAAAAACTTTTGTCTGCTGCTATTAAAAGCAATTACAGTGGTACCTGGTTCTCGACCACCTCGGAACTTGTAGAATTTCAGTTCTCGACGCATTTTTGCTAGAAAATGTGTCTCGTCGTTTGCTCGGTACTCGGCGCACTTTCTTAAACTTGCATGAGTCAAGCTGTGCGACTCGTGGCAGCCGAAACTCAATTCACGATTCAGTACTCATTGATTCAGTGATTCAGATTAACAATAGCAGATATCCATTGTGTTTAGCGTGTTTTTCTTTATTTTTACATCTACAGTACTGTATTTTTAGTGCAAATAAGTCTCAATGTGTCCTGAAAAGGTTAGCTATAAGAGCCAACTTAAAAAGAAAGTGCTCTGTTGTAGTTTGGCATCATCGTAAATAACTAAAATATTCCTTGTTTATTTCTGAAGAGTAACAATTCAAAAAAATTGTGTTATTTCCTTGTAAACTTTAGTCCCATATAAGCAAAATTAGGAGTTTCAAATATTCCTACTGCAACAAAATGTGCTAATGTAATTGTTAGTGAAACCGAAATAACTAAATGCCATCTGCAGAAGGGGCGGTGCGATGGCTAGGTAGGCAGCACTGTCGCCCTACAGCAAGAAACTCTGGGGTTTGATTCCAGGTGGAGCGGTCAGGGTCCTTTCTGGGTTGAGTCTGCATGCCCTTCCCATGTCTGCGTGGGTTTACTCTGGGTACTTTGGTTTCCTCCCACAGTCCAAAGACATGCGTTAGGCTAATTTCTTATCCAGTGTCTAGCCGGTGGCATAGGGTGCAAGGCAGGAACAACACTAGACAGGGCGCCAATCCATCATAGGGCACACACACTCATATACACACTCACACACTAAGCGCACTTTAGAGTAATACGTTAACCTAATGCATGTCTTTAGACTGTGAGAGGAAACTGGAGCACCCAGAGTAAACCCAGATGGACATGGCGAGGACATGCAAACTCCACACAGAAAGGACTCAGACCACTCCACCTGGTATCGAACCCAGGACCTTCTCACTGTTAGACAACAGTGCTACACACGGAGCCACCATACTGCCCACATTCGGTATATGTATGGAAATATGAAGTATGATTGCGTCCTGCAAATCCAGTTGCAGAAAGCATCGTCCTACTCCATGATGCACATTGTTACACCCCTACAACTCACACAGTTCATTTCATATGAAATCTTCTGAAGATTACGATTAAAGTTGGGGGCAGTGTTAGCAATTCTTTCTTTCAAGTGACTAAATAAAATCCACATCCATCGCTCGCTCGTTCGAGTGTTACACAAGCCCAGGGTAACAATACTGACTGACTGACAGATGGATCTTGGTGTGTAGGTGTGCCATGGACCCTGCACACATGGCTGGAGTCTCTGAAGACATGCTTTTTGCAGCAGCGACGGCCACTCATCCAGGGCCTACTTAAAGATTTCAGTTGCATCAAGGAAGACGAGTACACTGAAGAGCTCATTACACATGGCCTGCCACTCATGTTTCAGATTCTCCGAGCCAGCAAGGTTCAACTTAACTTCTCTCAGAGTGCTTGTAAATGATATGCAATGATTTCATAACTTCATGCAGTCATAATGTGTTTGACTTATGTACAATAGGGGCCAAAAGTGTGAGACCACTAGAGGAAATGCTTGATTGGAACTTAGTGGAGAAAGATTAATTCTGCAGATAATGACCCAAAAACATACATGACAGCGTTGCAACAAATTCTTTTTGCAGTGCTTTTTCTCCACAGTCTCCTAACCTAAACCCAATCAAGCACTTAGAGTGGGGTAGTTAGTCAGCCACTGACTGTGCAAGTTCTCCTACTTAGAAAGATGAGAGAAGTCTGTAATTTTCATCATAGGTACACTTCAACTATGAGAGGGAAAATGAGAAAAGAAAATCCAGGAAATCACATTGTAGGATTTTTAAAGAATTTAATTGTAAATCATGGTGGAAAATAAGTATTTGGTCAATAACAAAAGTTTAAACTCAATACTTTGTGACATAACCTTTGTTGTCAATGACAGAGGTCAAACGTTTCCTGTAAGTCTTCACCAGGTTGGCACACACTGTAGCTGGTATTTTGGCCCATTCCTCCATGCAGATCTCCTCTAGAGCAGTGATGTTTTGGGGCTGTCGCTGGGCAACACGGACTTTCAACTACCTCCACAAATTTTCTATGGGGTTGAAGTCTTTAGACTGGCTAGGCCACTCCAGAACCTTGAAAATTCTTTTTACGGAGCCACTCCTTCGTTGCCCGAGTGGTGTGTGTTTGGGATCATTGTCATGCTGGAAGACCCAGCCACGTAGGCATGGTGTTCTTGGGATGCAACTCAGAATTCTTCTTCCTCCAAACACGACGAGTTGAGTTTTTACCAAAAAGTTCTATTTTGGTTTCATCTGACCACATGATATTCTCCCAATCCTCTTCTGGATCATCCATATGCTCTCCGGCAATCTTCAGACGGGCCTGGACATGTACTGGCTTAAAGCAGGGGGACACGCCTGGCACTGCAGGATCTGAGTCCCTCTCGGCGTAGTGTGTTACTGATGGTAGCCTTTGTTACTTTGGTCCCAGCTCTCTGCAGGTCATTCATCAGGTCCCTCCGTGTAGTTCTGGGATTTTTGCTCACCGTTCTCATGATCATTTTGACCCCACAGGATGAGATCTTGCATGGAGCCCCAGATCGAGGGAGATTATCAATGGTCTTACAATTGCTCCCACAGTTGATTTATTCACAAGAACCTGCTTGCCTATTGTAGATTCACTCTTCCCAGCCTGGTGCAGGTCTACAATTTTCTTCCTGGTGTCCTTCGACAGCTCTTGGCCATGGTTGAGTTTGGAGTCTGACTGTTTGAGGCTGTGGACAGGTTTCTATTATACAGATAACGAGGTCAAACAGGTGCAATTAATACAGGTAATGAGTGGAGGACAGAAGAGCATCTTAAAGAAGAAGCTACAGGTCTGTGAGAGCCAGAAATCTTGCTTGTTTGAGGGTGACCAAATACTTATTTTCCACCATGATTTATAGTTGAATTCTTTAAAAATCCTACAATGTTATTTCCTGGATTTTTTTTCTCATTTTGTCTCTCATAGTTGAAGTGTACCTATGATGAAAATTACAGACCTCTCTCATCTTCCTAAGTAGGAGAGCTTGCACACTCAGTGGCTGACTAAATACTTTTTTTAGTCACAAACATGCAAAAAAACAGGAAATCAGGAATGGGGCAAACACTTGGTGCCCTAAGACTTTGCACAGTACTCTAGACCTCCACAATCTCAGTAATACACATAGTGGAAAAACAGCAAAAAATTACAGGTAGTCAAGGAAGTGGAATGTATTCTTGACAGGATTTGTTTTATTATTAAGGCAATGAGATGCATGAACAACTATCAGAGAAGAAATCACACCTACATGATGTGCTGTGGGTTTACTTAGAAGATACTGTTTAGTGTTTGTATACAGATTTGACAGCTTTGTGAAATGTATTTATGTGTACAGTTGCCTATATGTTGTGCACCCACATGCAGACTATCTGTGTGCTTGTACCTGTCTGCAGAACGAAGTCATCAGTCAGCAGCTTTCTGTAATATTCACCCAATGCTATGGGCCTTTTCCCATCCCCAAGCTCATAGAGATAAAAAAGAAACAAACCTCTCGATTGGGTAAGTATAAATGTTGTTGCCCCAGTTAAAATCTGCAGTCAGAACATAGCTTTTGTTTGCACCGTTTCCATTGTAAAAATTGTCTTCTGGTGCTCAGAAAACACTGAACTTCACATAAAGTGACACTGGTGTCAGTCCTTTCAGTGCTCTTGTTTAGCGAATTGTGACAGTGAAATCTAAACGACCCATTAAAGTTGTTTTAGGAACCCTTTAAATTGGAGTGTTGCAAAACACTAGGTGATCAGAAAGTGAGAGAGAAAGGATTTATGAAGTGCATAAAATGAAATTGGCTTTGGAGGAACACTGCTGCCATCTACACAGCTGAGAAGATAACACCTCACATATTTGCTTATTCAAGTCCTTTACTTCTACAGCTTGATGGTCAGTGAAACTGAACATGCATTCATTTTAATATGTTACGTTTAAATCATATCCCTTGTGCATTTTAGATCCACACTTTCTGAATAATAAAGAGATGTCCGACGTGACATTCCTGGTGGAGGGTAAACCTTTCTATGCTCACAAGGTGCTGCTCTTTACAGCATCAGCAAGGTAAGATAGTGATGGAATTAAACTGTGTGCTATTGTTAGTAGAGCTGTCAAATAATTCACATATTTAATTGCATTAATCACAGATTTTGTCACAATGAATCATTTGTGCGTGCTCAGGTTTGACATGACATAGTTTATTTAATTAAAAAGTATTACATGGCCATACGAATTGACAATACAGTGGTACCTCAGAGACATGTGACACAAGGAAGTGAACAGGAATGGGGGTTATATAGGAGCAGCATAGACTGCAATTAAGCAGTCTGCTGTGGAAAGGGAAAAGGGTGAGATGGGAGCCATGTGGGATGACGTTGCTCCTGGTGCTCATCAATGTTACCTAAGTGCATTTATGTGCCCCATGTGAATTGTCACTGTGTGCCCTATGTGTTATGCTTAAACCAAATTTTACTTTGTCTTTTGTCTTTAACCTTTCCATCCTATAGGTTTAAGTCTCTACTCTCCAACAGACCTGCCGCAGAGAACACGTGCATTGAGATCAGTCATGTAAAATACAACATTTTTCAGGTTGGGATGCTTTTACGCTCGAGTGGCACCCATGTGCATGTCGGAAAAAGAATATTTGTAGATGTTTTGAAGATACAGTGTAATTTGCATTGCAGTTGGTGATGCAGTACCTCTACTGCGGTGGCACTGAATCACTGCATATCAGGAACACTGAAGTCATGGAGGTATTGTAATTGTGGATTTATTCCTCTCTTGTTAACATTCATCCCTTGATTAAACCTCTGCCTCTCGTCTATCTCATTTGTTTGTTGGATAATGTGATGATTCATAAGATATGACGTTAAAGTGGCTGCTTCTGAAGCCCTGATTGTCAACTAAGGCCATATTGGGCCTGCCTGTTGTTTCACAGTAATTGAACCATTTCTATGTTTATTCATCGAGCCAGTCAAAAACATTTGCATCAGCTGCATGTACTGTAGACAGAGGGATAACCTTAAAAAGGCAAACCACAATAACTGAAACTATAAACTGATACAACCTCTGTTCAGTTCTAACGTGGAGTAGGGCTGTTCGATACAGCGATATGTAAGGTGTGATGATAGAAAAACGTCTCTCATGTCATTTTACACTATATCGTCTATTTCATTGTGTCACAAAATACAAGCTGTTGTTTGGATGATACGACACAAACAAACATGGAGGAGAGTGAAAAGCAAAACAGAATGGAGTCATTTTGAACCAGCAAGCAAGCACAAAACAAGGAGCTTGTACCTAAAAGAGTAGCTGCTTCTGTCGCATGGACATGGTGTGAGTATGACAGGTGTGGCACAGATCCGAAACACCTACCGTATTTTTCAGACCATAAGGCGCACTAAAAATCCTTTAACTTTCTCAAAAATTGACAGTGCGCCTTAAAATGCGGTGCGTCTAATGTATGAATTAATTCTGGTTGTGCTTCCTGACCTAGAACCGATTGTAGATGGTACACGGCACTCATAAATCTGTCAAAATGTTTTAGCACGGCCTTGGTAAGTTAGACGCTTACGGCCACTGTAGTGCGCAGCATCACAGAGTAATACAGTATGTGCTTCAGCATTAGGGTGTGTGCATTCATTCATTCATTTTCGAAGCGGATTACAAACACAACGCTATCAGTCACGCAGTACAACATGGACATAGAGCAGCTGCGAGAGAATTCAACATTAATGAATCAATGATACGGAAGTGGAGGAAGCAAGAAGACGCCCTGCGCCAGGTAAAGACCAAACTGAGCTTCCGAGGGAACTTGAGAGTTTTGTTTCATTTCATGCGTCTTATAACCCGGTGCGCTTTATGTATGAAAATAGATATGTTAGAAGTCGATCATTGATATTGCGCCTTATAACCCGGTGCGCTTTATAGCCCGAAAAATACGGTACTTTGCAAGCTATGCCGCAGATCGGTTCCCATGACGGACTCAAAAACAACTAACTTATTTTACCACCATCGCAAAAATCACGTGTAAGAGCTGCACTGATCGGTCACCCGCTGAGTGGAATTGGTTGTTTTTAGCGTGATCAGCCATAAGCAATGGTTGGATCAGTCTCAAATAACTGATTCTACCTCCCGCGTTTTCCCTCACCGCTCCAGCCCTTAAACCACCCCCTCCTCACCCACGATCGGGGAATTGGTGCCTCCCCCCCACGATCGCGCTTCTAAGGGAAGCTGTGCTGCTTTATTCAGTCTCGTCCCTCGTTTCACGGCGTCCTCGCCAAAGCAATCCGTGTCACGCTGCGTAGTGCAGATTCATGACACGCTTCGCGTGCTTCTGGGCACCCGGGGAATCCCCGAAGCAGCTCCACCGTGCGTCCTGCTTTCTCCTTGCTATATATAAATATATATTCAGGGATATATATCGTATGCAAGTCCTGTAAGGTTTCCCATTACGAAAGCCTATATGTATGGCCGTCTGGCACTGTTATGTTCAGCTGCATGGTTGTGCTTCATGTGTGTTTCCAGATTGCTTCACAGCACCAGCATCCCCATTATGATTCCAACCCCGGATTCCACATGTGTGCAGTTTGCATGTCCTTCCCATATCCACGTGGGTTTACTCCGAGTGCTCCTGTTTCCTCTCACAGTCCAAAGACATGCGTGTTAGGTTAATCGGTGTTTCTAAAAAGCGAGGCTTTCCAGTGGCCCTGACCAGGGTTAAGCAGATAAGAAAATGAATGAATGAATGAATGAATGACTGTTTCCCACTCCCCAGAGACTATCGAGTCTCAGCAGTCTTCGTGGTTGAGGGTGGGTTTGCATGGCACAGATCATTGGTGACACATTACTTCAAAGGCCATGAAAGGATTCAACCCCTGACAAAACCTCTGGAATCACCACACTTGGAGGATGTTAGCTCGGATTTTTTTACTTTGTAGCAATTAAACAAGTCACATATATGACACTGAACAATTTTTATTCAATAGCTCAACAGTATGGCTTTATGAAGTATACCTCAAGCAATTTAAATTAAATTATTTGAATGAATGGCATGTTGTTTTCAGATCAAGTACTTGATGTGCACTTACACACAGTTCACTCAGTGTATTTGTTTTTAGCTGTTAGTTAACACTGACTTCCTTAATCTTATCTTTATCGTGCAGTGCATCCATTTGTTTTACTGTTAAATCGTATTTACGCTCTTAATGGGTAATACAACTAGATTAAAAAGACTTAAAAATAGAATCGCCTGCAAATACATCTACAACTAGCATTTCACCACACAGCAACCAAATCTGACTGCTGCCTCTCACTAATGCAATGTTTTTTTACTATTATTCCTGAAGTTTTGTTTCCTGTGTGGAGTGTGGTGCATTTAGTTATTGTTCATCTGTTACTAGTGATCTTTTTTTTACCTCTAGCTGATCTGACTGAGAACATAGCAGTTTTAGAGACATTAGAGAGGGCTTACAGCATGGCAAGTAGGTGACGGCCTGGCCACATAGTAGAAAAACCAAAGCCAGCTCTAAGACATAGTGCTAACACAAATAGAGCTAATATAAATGACAATTGTAAACAAATCTAGGATTAATTAACATTAGATCACATACATCTGAAGCAGTCACTGTAAATTATTACTGAACATTGTTTACATGCACTTTGTCTTACTGAAACTTGGACTAGACCTGATGAATATTTAGCTTTAAATGAATCCTGGATAAGATCCATTAAACATGTGATTATTAATCCTATGATTAAAATTGGTTGATAAAATTAATATCTCCTTTCCATCTCCAAAATTTCAGAAAAGCAGTTTACTGTCAGCTGTCAGATCTCCCAAAATTAAATTTACGAACAATTTCAATCTGTGTACTTAAAATTAAAATTATTTATTTAACATTGTTTGAAGTATGCTTAATGAAGCCAGAATGTTCAACTATGATATAACCAGCTGGCATACCAGTTTCGGCAAAATACAAGTATGCAGGATCTACAGGCCCAACTGCAACTTCTGTGGGCAAATGTCCCGCAGGATTCCATACGGAACCTGTTTGCATCCATGCCCAACCGTATCTCATCTTGTATCCAGGCTAGAGGCAGCCTAAAAGTGTAACTAGAGCCTCCTTTCAATTGTACAGTTTTCCCAATAAACTTGTCCTTTCACTCTAATATTGTAATCACTTACATATATCATCATTATATTCACACATAAAGTTTCATTCAATATCGAAAACTCCTTCTTGTGCTAGCCTAGCGGTTAAGGTACTGGACTTATAGACCAGAATGTCCAGGGTTCAAATCCTGCCTCTGCCAAGCTGCCACTGTTGGGTCCTTGAGGATTGTAAGACTGTACCAATTGTAAGTCGCTCTGGATAAGGGCGTCTGCTAAACGCTGTAAATGTAAATCTTTTTTTATTTTGTCAATGAGTGTAAATCGATATAGTGTAAAGCTAAAGTGAAAAAATATAAACTTGTTTTTGTTAAGTATTAATCATGAAATGTGACAAAAAAACACTGAGAAGTTATTTTTGAATGCTAGTATAGAAATCACATTTCACCTACATCAAGGTTCTTCCACTGGTCAGTGAAACTAAATACAGTAGTAAATAATAAATCAATATGAATCCATTTCACTTGTCCTATCGCTGCCTGAAGGAACGTCCTAGCCTGACAATTAAAAGTCATCTGTCTCTTTCACAGCTCCTGTCTGCAGCCAGATTTTTCCAGCTTGAGGCCCTCCAGCGACATTGTGAGATCATTTGCTCCAAGAACATCACCATAGAGACGTGTGTGGACATATACAAACATGCCAAGGTAAGACAGCATTTCCTGGCATAGAACTTTTCATTAAAATCTATATCTATAATGTCTCTTTATTTAGCCTTTTCTATGTATGTATATATATATATATATATATATATATATATATATATATATATATATATATATATATACACATACACACATTGGTGTGAAAAAGTGTTTCCCCCTTCCTGATTTTCCTATTTTTTTTTGCATGTTTGTCACACTTAAGTGTTCCTGAACATCAAACCACTTTAAATATTAGTCAAAGACAACACAAGTAAACACAAAATGCAGTTTTTAAATGATGGTGTTTATTATTAAGGGTGAAAAAAAATCCAAACCTACATGGCCCTGTGTGAAAAAGTGATTGCCCCCCTAAACCTAATAACTGGTTTGGGCCACCCTTAGCAGCAACAACTGCAACCAAGTGTTTGCTATAACTTGCAATGAGTTCTTTTACAGCATTGTGGAGGAATTTTGGTCACTCATCTTTGCAGAATTGTTTTTAATTCAGCCACACTGGAGGGTTTTCGAGCATGAACGGACCTTTTTAAGGTCATACCCACAGCATCTCAATAGGATTCAGGTCAGGACTTTGACTAGGCCACTCCAAAGTCTTCATTTTGTTTTCTTCAGACATTCAGAGATGGACTTGCTGATGTGTTTTGGATCATTGTCCTGCTGCAGAACCCAAGTTAGTTTCAGCTTGAGGTCACGAACAGACGGCCGGACATTCTCCTTCAGGATTTTTTGGTAGACAGCAGAATTCATAGTTCTATTTCTCACAGCAAGTCTTCCAGGTCCTGAAGCAGCAAAACAGCCCCAGACCATCACACTACCACCCCCATATTTTACTGCTTGCTATAATGTTCTTTTTCTGAAATGCTGTGTTACTTTTACACAGATAAAAGTCTTGAGGATCATCAAGATGTGTTCTGGAAAAATTGAGATGAGCTTTAATGTTTTTTGCTCACACACCTTCATCTTGGAACTCTGCCATGCAGGCCATTTTTGCCCAGTCTCTTTCTTCTGGTGGAGGCATGAACACTGACCTTAACTGAGGCAAATGAGGCCTGCAGTTCTTTGGATGTTGTTGTGGGGTCTTTTGTGACCTCTTGGATGAGTCGTCGCTGCGCTCTTGGGGTAATTTTGGTAATCCGGCCACTCCTGGAGAAGGTCCATGTCTTCGCCATTTGTGGATAATGTCTCTCACTGTGGTTCGCTGGAGTCCCAAAGCTTTAGAAATGGCTTTATAACCCTTTCCAGACTCATAGATCTCAATTACTTTCTTTCTCAATTGTTCCTGAATTCTTTGGATCTCCACATGATGTGCAGCTTTTTAAGGATCTTTTGGTGTACTTCACTTTGTCAGGCAGGTCCTATTTAAGTGATGTCCTGATTGAGAACAGGTGTGGCAATAATCAGGCCTGTGTGTGGCTAGAGACGGTGAACTCAGATGTGATAAAACCATAGTTATGTTATGTTTTAACAAGGGGGGGGGGGGAATAAGTTTTTTCACACAGGACCATGTAGGTTTGGATTTTTTTCTCCCTTAATAATAAAACACCTTCATTTAAAAACTGAATTTTGTGTTTACTTGTGTTGTCTTTGACTAATATTTAAATTGGTTTTGATGTTCCTAAAACACTTAATTGTGACCAAAGGGGCAAATTATATATATATATGGGTATATATATATATATATATATATATATATATTTTTTTTTTTTTTTTTCTCTTAGAACTGAAACCCCTTTCTCAAGTGTTTGCACTGCAGGAACTGGGAATGATTGTAGTTCTTAGAATGCATTGTATAGGGATTTTGTTTAGCTCCTACTTCATGGTAGGGTCTTTTCTCAGCACATAGGAACCCCTAGCAAGTAAGTATACTGTGATTGGACTAGAAGTAAGAGTAAGGCAATGGTCCAGACATAATAACACAAGTTACTATGTGAAAAACTGTTAGGAGTAGGGAGGAGGACTTTTAGGAGGCTTAGCCTCTTAAGCAGAGGAGAAAATGAAGGAAAGACAAGGAGGTATCAGACCTTTCTCCAAACACTGAATAACAGTGAGTTAATCAAACACAGATTAGAATTTCTACCCAGTGCAACAATGGTGTAATGTTCAAAATTAATGTCCATACTAACCAACCCCACCACTTAAATAGACACGGCAGCATCATACCTGAAAAGAGCGGAGTCACATTTTTTCCATTTCATAGGCTATCCTATAGATTAAGTAAGCTACAAAAATTACCAGCATGGTAAATAAATGCGTGTGCGCAATTCACAGAAATAGCCTACGCCTGACATTTCAGAGGCTTAGAATAGGCTATACAGTATTTCCCTAATTAAGAGAGAACTAGCCCAGTCTGAACTAGCAACCGGGGTCAACCCTACCTGCTCCTTTGCTCCTTTGCACCCTCCTTGTGCAGCGTCACTCTCAGAACGCTTCTAAATCACTCTTTATCTAAAACTCCCAGCTAGGAGTTTTTCGGCTAAGTTAGGAGCTCTCTAAGATGATTTTTAGAAGCTTTATGAATACAGCCCCAGAGCTTTGCACTAAAAATGAAAAAAAAAAACATAGACTAATGGACCGACAGTGAACTTTTGAAAGCTATATTTATTCACTTTTTTACTTTTCTTGGTGAGGGTTGTGATGAATGGGCTCAGGCAAAGGTGCTCCCTGGACGGGGAAGCCAGGCCATTGCAGAACCCTGTAATTGCACTAGTCAGTGTTCATGTTGCAAGGTCAGTCTGGAGTTTGAACCCATGTCCTCAGGAACTGCTGTTTCCAGCATCTGGCTACATGACTGTGAGTGACATTGGACAATAAGCCCTGGCCCACTGTTGGCAATCCAACATGTCAGATGGAGTTACAGTGCAAGGTGCATGGTTAAAATTTCCAAACCATTTCTTTTATGGTTGTTTATGAGAGCAGTATAGAGAGTTGAAGATCTGACTTGCTGGGAGGTAGAAACCTAAGAAAGTGTCATATTGATGGTCCCTGAGGTGTTCAGTACAACCTACTCTACTCTACATGCATTTGGCTATATAGAACATTTCAGCAATTCACATAATTGAATCCACAAATTGTATCCTGGATCTGAAAGTCTAAACTCGTTATCTCCCCAAACTAATTTCTCTCCACCTATCATGGCAGAACAGATTTCCCTCCATGCACTTTACTTAAAAAAACCGCCAACCTCGGCTCTCGCCCTCGCCATTCCAGAAATGTGACAAATGTCTTGCCAGCAATTAAATTCTACCCCGCTAAGCCGCCAAGATTTCAGACCAGTCGGGAGGTGTCATTTTAATCCTACTGACACGGTTGCCTTCCCCACTTTCTCCTCAGCTGGCACCTCACCTTCTGGCAGATCTTGACCCTGCTTACTCTGCTGATGCCTTGCTGCTAATTGTTGTTACTCCATTGATGTGTTAATCTCGTCATCAGTCTTAGGTGGCCTAAACACTGATGCAATATTTTGAACAATCAGAACACCGGATGATGTACAGCCCCTATCTGTTATTCGTCGCAGACTGGACAGAAACAATCATCAAACATGGACTAGTTCTTAAATTTGCGTAAATTAATAGAAACTGTACATGTACGTACATGTTTATGTACCTTGTAAATGTGATTGTACCATCACGATGGCTGCTCAATGAAACGTATTATGTCAGATCCAGGTATGAATGTCACTGCCTTTGTCTAGTTATTTTGTAACCTCCTTAAGTCACCAAACTTGCATCTTGCCAAAAATAGCCATGGAACAGCGGTAGGAGAGACAACGAGTTCAGACTGTACATGCATGTGCATACTGTTAGTAATCTAGCATTCTCATCACAATCTTCTTTATTCTCAGTTCCTGGGGGCCTCTGAGCTGGCGGCGTTCATCGAGGGCTACTTCCTAAAGAACATGGTGCTGCTGATCGAGCTGGAACCCTTTAAGCAGCTCCTGTACGACGGGTCTGCTGAGAGCCCTGGCCCCACCCCCAGCCCTCCTTTTGATGTCCTTCATGACCTGGAGCGGACCCTGGCCACTCGCATCCATTCTATCCATCTCTCCTCTTCCAAGGGCTCCGTTGTCTGATACCTGTTGTCTTTTTCACGGCAAGATTTCATCCACTCCTACCTGCTGCGTGCCTGGGGCTTAACTGTAAGCGCCGTCTGGTGTCATAGACAACCAAGATGAAAGTTTGTGAGCAGTGTAACTCCATGCGATCTGGAGGACGCGGGTCCATTTTTCTCCTCAACAGAATAACAATTGGATAGCATCAGCCCGCTGCACTCTGTTTCACTTCACGTGTTGTGCATCATCATCTCAATACCTTAAAGGCACTCTGACATTGTAATTGCTGGGCAAAGACAAACGTTTGCTACGTGATGCCACCTTCATTCTGCTCATGGTCTTGAGCAGACCTGCAGACTGTCGCTGACAAAATAGCTTCTGGGTATTTGAACAAAGTTTTAGTAGCTACCTTTCAGTGACATTCTTTTTTCATTTCGGATTTGAATATACTAGGAATGCATGATCAGTATTGGTATTGAGGCTGATATTGGCCTAAAAATCTGGATTATCTTTGACAGTAAGATTGACTGACATAGATCACCCATGTATAACATACCACTCTGGTATCTATCTGGTAACTGCAGTATTGTATTGAACACGCTCCAAATTGCACTGTGCCATATATTACACACATCTGTCTAGTATCAATATAAGGAAATGTTGTTTGATAATCTAGGAACAGACTTTCCAAACATACTTCCACCATGCACATGTGCTCTGATTATAGACTTGTAATGGTGAAAACTACCAGACTCAGTAATTGTTCGTCTTTTGGTATCGTTGTGCCATTATTAGACTCCGTCTGCAGATGAGAAGCAGTCTCTGATGCTACCCTTGCTAAACTGTGCTCTCCTAGGTAACTTCATTCTCTTTGGAAAGTCCTGTCTGTGTTTTATCAACCCTCAAAACAACCACTGTGCTTAGCACACTGAAAACTGAGCAGCTCATCATTGCCTTGAGATCGTGTAAAATCTATATTCAATGACAATAAACTGCATGGGCCATTTGCCGCCTTTAAATTTTATAATTTAAAAAAGCTATTCAAAACTGTAAGTACTGGATTGAAGGACGGAATGCTGTTCTTGCATTTCAAACTGTGGACACAGTATACACTCATCTACTGTGCAAGACATGACTGGAAATCGGTCTACTGGTATTCACAAGAAGACGTCATGACACTGGTCTGCACCACTACGACCAAGTGAACATACTGCTCATGCTCATTTGCTTTTGCTTATACGTGATGCCCAGCTTGAGTATGCTGCTTTAATGGTGCGGTTCTGTTCCTGCCAAATGCATGTCTGTTTTTGTTTTGTTTTGTTTGGTTCTTTAAATGTTTTCTGTGTGTCTTACAGTTTCAGTGTAAAACTATCCTAGGACTGTAATACCAGCATGGGTGTGTGTGTGTGTGTTTCCACACCCTGAACCCAAAGTATCTGGTGTACAAGAAAAATAATAAGACACGTCATCCAAAGAACATCTGACATTAATGCTAGCATCAGAAAAAGCTTATAAAATGGTCTGTTTGATTAATATATGGGATGGCATTTCAATATATCCCAAAATACATCATATATTTTCGAGATGGAGTGTTGGGTATAATTCTAGAAGAGTTATTGAGAGAGATTTTATATTGTATTGAACATATAGAAGGTTAAACATGGAGAATGGAGAATTGATCGAATGACAAAGGGTAATCTTCCTGTTTCCAATGTGTAATAAGATATTTATGAGTACAGTTTATCAATATGTAGCTAACGATTGATTATTGTGATGCAAATAATTTTAAACTGTGAAAATAATTTTATTTGAAATCATAGTAGCTTTATTTTCTTACAATATGTTTTATTGCTATATTCCTCTCAGCTGCTTTGTTGTAGATAAGACAATCATATATATATTTTTTTCCAAGTGTCCTCCCTTTTCAGTCAAACGTCAACTCCTTTCTCGTGTACGAATGCCAACAACAAACTCATCAGCTTGTAGTCATTACAATGAGCACACAGAATGTTTTTTTTCCTTTATTAATGGATATTGTTCATGGCTGGAACTGAAAGTGTGAAAGCAATATCTCACATCTTTTTCCCTATGCTTCATGAGCAATGGATACTGGGAACAGTTATCTTTCTAGCTCTGTGTTAATTAGTGGAACAGTCCTGTAGTTCTAGCCATAGTTAGGTATTCACTAAGGACCAGTGAACTCTAGAGGCCGTTGTGATGTAAGTGGATCCTTTAAACCAACTTCTTTAGATAAAATAAGACTCGTTCAGTGTGTCTTGGCTTCAACTTTTATCTGCTTTGGCTGCTATTAAGACATGCTTACAGACATTGCAGCTCCAAACTGCAATTTTCTTTAATGTCTCTATTAGACATAACTTGCATGCTTTGACTGAATCTGAATTTGAGGAAGTTTGTTTGCAGTCCATATTTCACTTGAGAGCAAAATTGTACATTGTACAAAGGATACCTATATAGAATATATATAAAATTTTGTGTAAATATGAAGATGTGGTTGAATTTACCAATGGAAAATAAGAATGTCACACTTCTGCTACAGTACAGTTGTTCAATAACATGCATTTGTGTACAGCCAATAAAAGGATAATAATTTAACCAGTCTCTCCTTAGCACTGAAACGATCTTAGCTGAATTGGGTGAAATCAAACAACAAATATAGTATAATAAAGCAATAAGGCACGAGATTGTGTGCATTATTGTGAATATATCACAGGGAAGCGGTGTTGTTAGGCCCGAAGTGAAGCGGAGTGCCGTAACGCCTCTTTCCTGTGATATATTCACAATAATGCACCCCCTCGAGTGCCTTATTGCTTTTATACCACAGTTCCGTTATCCTGTATCATTTATTGTTAGATTTTAAGATAAAAAGGACAGAAAAAAACGATTAAAAAAAAAACGTTTATCACCCTTCCGCGAGGTAAAATAGATCCATTCTATCGTTACCTCGCGGCATTAAAGTCTAGGAACAGAATTACCCATAACTGTTTATTATTCAGACAATAAACACAAATATATCGATTGGTAAGTTTTAATTTATTAAAGAGAAAGTTTATTTACATTCAGCAAATAAAATGGGTCGGGTTTACAAGGCAAGCTGTGACTAAGATCCACTATTCTACCGACTGAAGCAAATCGGAGTGAGATCCCGGTGTTCTAACCAAAGTCTAGGATCCTGTTTGATTAGTGATTATAAATTTTTTATGTTGAAGCTCTTAATGTTAATCTTATCAGCCAGAAATGTAACAGCAGAGCTACAGAGCATCAGCAGCTTCTCTGGGTTAGAGCTGGACTTACAGATAACAAACCTGTCAGGTCAATGAACGCCCGATTAGCCGTGCATGGTTGTTTAATGACAGATGCAGAGTTAAACGACGTCTTTGTAAGGGATGAAGCTGATTCAGTTCATTTTTGTTGATGGAACCAAAACTGATCTTCAGTCTCGTTGCTCTTCAGCCGAGCTGTGAATCCATTAAGAGCGCGGGAGACGATTGGTTTTACAGTACTGACTTCGTTTCGCTTTTCCAGCGCTTCCAAACCCTAAAGGTGATAAACCTTTGGCTCAGGTTGGTCATTAGTAGCTTCATCTTCCAAATTCATATCGTTTTCAAAAACCAATAGATTTTATAAAAAGTAATAACTTTCATTTCGGCAGTGTTTTACTCCGTATATACTTGACTGCTTTTTCTGGCGGGGGCGTCATTGCCAGGTTACGTGTGTGCCGCGGATTAATACTTATAGAGCGTCGGTCACAGTGCGGTTATGGTCAATAATGTAACGGCGGAAGACGTCTCTCAGATTGCGGGTCGGAACTAACTGTGGTATAAACAATAATATAATCCTGCCCATGACGAAAGCTGCAAAACAATGCACAAGTCCAGTGTTGTACATTATTTTTATGCTTGCACCATGGTTGTGATAATATGTTGCTATCAGTGGCAGCTGTTGGTTTTTAAAATAGGGGAAGAACATATTTTCACATTTAATGACTTCACTGGCTGGCCATAGTGAAGCCATGTCATAGGGATTCTTACATCTCTCCAGTGGAGCTGCAGTTAGTGGCATTGCCTAATACAAAGTCATTTTGCATAATGACAGATTTATGCAATTTTACGTTTGTACATTTTATAAATAAATATAAAAAAAGACCTACTGGCACTGATGTATACAGGTTTGAAAAGTCGGTCATGTTCCTGAGTCCCGATTTACTTTGAGACATCGACCACTCATCAATAAAGACAAGCAGAGCTTCAGGGAGGGAAAAATAACAAAAGTGCACTGTCCAATAAATGACAAGCTGTCTTTTTTTACATTTGGTTACATTCCATTCACTGCAAGTGAAGCACACGCATTTGGGTGTGACTCAAAATTACATTACAAACCTCACCATAGACTCCCAGTGATACACGGGCATCAGTGAGTGTCTGTTACAACCCCAAAATCAGAAAACCAATGGGAATGGATGTATATTAACACATAAAATGACGTTGACTGAAGTTTACTGGCAGGAGTTTGAGTTTACAGAATGAACAATACTGCAGTGAGATATTTGTGTTGGCTAAAATATTACATTCCAAAAAGATTAAAGGATAATATTGACACACATATTTCATTACTGTGTTTTAATGAAATTGAATTTAATGTAATGTCACAGAATAGCTGATACGTTTCTGCTTCCTGCAAATGCTAATGGATTAATCTTAGCTCAACTAATGCTACTGTTAGTCTAGGTTTACATTAAAACATAACCAAATAATACACCCTCTACGAACCTACATGAACCATGTCTATCTTTGAAGCTCATGACGGAGGTCTGCTTACCCATGTATGCTGTTTCTTCCCATCCCAGTTGGTTCACACTTCCCAGGGCTACATGCACTTCATCCAGCTCCTAAGCTCCACCTACATTTTCACATTCTCCAGCCTTTGCTCTTCAGCCCATTTTAATGAAACCAGGTAAGTACCATCATCTGTGCCTATACATTAGATATATACTTTCTCCATATTGTAACTGCACCTATCCAGTCCTGAGCACTGATTAAGGATTACAGGATGACTAACACAAACCATGCAACAACACATGAGCTGCTGTCTCTGACTTTACATCTGAAGTGGAGCATTAAGGGTAATGTCTCTAATATATACATACTGTACATATATATACACAACATACATACATATATATATATATGTTTGATCAAAATGCAATTCAGCTACAGCATTTCAAAAGATGTATGTTTTAGCGTGCACTAGAAAAGAGAAATTTATACAGTTGTTGAGTTTGAATTTTGAGGACAAAATGTTAATAATATGGCACTCTTTGGTAAATTGGATGCTACAAATTTTATGTTTCATGTGAAAAAAACCTGGCTTTTCAGAGAAATCAAAGCGTTTACTCGAGTAGTCCATATACATTTAATTGAACTTCGTAACGCAAGGACGTCCCCCTCTTCCCAGAAAATAATGGTTTGATCCTTTGGGAGTAACTAGGCGTATTTAAGGGCGTGACGTCATTGAAGTACCCAAAACAACGTGTAGCGGGTGGGTGGTAAGTTTCTCTCTTACTTTAAGTAATTTTATATTTTTATACACATACGGGCTTTATCTATTTCAGTTAGTGTTTTATATTTAAAAAGTGTTTTTGAAGTTATGCAGTACAAAAATACCTAAATTGTATAAATGTCATGCTGTGCGATGCTAGCTGCTAGAATTAACACACTGACAATGAGATTAGCACAAAATCTTGAATTCCATGACCTTCACATGTCTTAATGTAATGGAGTTCAATAGTAGGGTTCAATGTCTGGTACGTCTTTTCCATCTTTAGTGCATCCTGTTCATCACATCAGTGCGTTATTAATGGGAGTGTTTGTTGTTAGTGGTTTTACAGTTTTACAGCTCAATAAATAGGGAATTTCATAATAAAGAATTTTGTTCTCCTGCACTGTCTTGCCCATGGTTGAGTTTGGAGTCTGACTGTTTGAGGCTGTGGACAGGTGTCTGTTATACAGATAATGAGGTCAAACAGGTGCCATTAATACAGGTAAGAGTGGAGGACAGAAGAGCTTCATAAAGAAGAAGTTACAGGTCTGTGAGAGCCAGAAATCTTGCTTGTTTGTGGGTGACCAAATACTTATTTTCCACCATGATTTACAATTAAATTCTTTAAAAATCCTATAATGTGATTTCCTAGATTTTTTTCTCATTTTGTCTCTCATAGTTGAAGTGTACCTATGGTGAAAATTACAGACCTCTCTCATCTTTCTAAGTAGGAGAATCTGCACAATCACTGGCTGACTAAATACTTTTTTGCCCCACTGTAAGTAATATCTACTACTGAAATGATGAACCTGTGATCCAAAAGGAAAGTAATGACTTTTACATTAAGCTTTTTACTTCTCATTTAAACCTATTTCAATTATCATGTTCGTCATTTCAGCAGCAGAGAGTACTAAACATTAGGCACATTTTATCACCATTTTGGATTCGAAAATTGGAATTGATAAGAAGAATCGGAATCGATAAAATGCAAATGACACCCAACCCTAGGTTCATCATATGGGTGTCACTAATAAAGGCAGTCTGTGTATTCCATATCTCTGTGTATTATATACTCAAAATATATATACATGTCTACATACATATTTTCAGTAAGTCGCATGAACTGTGCTCTCATTTATAAAATGTGCTCTCAATTTCTGGCAATAATATAAAGACACTGTAACTGCTAGGGCTTAATGAATGCATGATGCCCCCTTGTGGTCAGACTTGAGAAATATAAAACGCTGCATCTAGCCGTCAGTCTTCATGGAGGTTGTTATTGTAGACGGGGGATTCTATAGAATCCGTGCCATTTTCTGTTTGACAAAGATTATTAAAAGTACATTAAAATGTTACAGGACAATACAGGAGTGTGGTAGCCTGTATTAAAAAGTTTTAGAAAGACTTGAGTTTCAGACTTTCAGAATTTTCTCCAAAATGTATTCTCTTAACTGCCATATCTTCCTGTTGTGTCCTGAGATATTGAAAGCTTTAAATGATATAAAATGTATTTATGTGTAATTTTACATGAAGATATGTACATTTTATAAAATTTAAAAAAAGGTCACATTTTCAATTTACATTCGGCCCACTTATGCCTTTGAAAAAATAAAATGCCCTCATTTCAAATACTTCATGCAATAATTTCACAGAGACAGACAAATGTGGAATTAAAACAGCCATCTTCTCCAGTACCACTCTGATTTAAAGTCCAGTTTATGGTATGTTCATTCTATATGCCTTTGAAATAAATAAATAATCAGAACATTTTGCTGAAAGATGGAAGAGAAAAAAATGATCTTGATGTTGTAACCAATGTATTTGGATCCTTCTAGCGACCATTATGTGTCAGTAACAGGGTGCTTGTCTGAGGACTCTGCAGTCTTTAGACTGATCTAGCAGCACTTATAAGTAGGTAAATCCATCACATGAAGCAAAAATTTACTGCATTACATTTTTAAATACTTCAAGAACTGCCTAAATTAAAAAATAAAAAGAAATAGACAAATGACTTAGATAAACAGATTTATAAAAGCTATAATTATGAGCCTGTTTTGAAAATGTAGTGAGTAAAAAGTAGCTTTGTTCTTTTAAAATATAGTAAGTGAAAGTAGAAAGTATTAAGTTATCAAATAATCAAGTACAAATACCTAAAAATGACTTAAAATTAAGTACAAAAAGAACTGAATTACAAAATGACGGTGATGTAGAGATGAGAAGTAATGAAGTACAGTACTTTTTTACAATTTTGTGCATTCTTAATTTCTTAAATTACATTTTGTTTATTTTATTTTATTTAATACAAAAGCACAAGATCTTCTTGCTTACCGTATTTTTCGGACCATAAGGCGCACTTAAAATCCTTTAACTTTCTCACAAATCGACAGTGCGCCTTAAAATACGGTGCGTCTAATGTATGAATTAATTCTGGTTGTGCTTCCTGACCTAGAACCGATTGTAGATGGTACACGGCGCTCATAAACCTGTCAGAATGTTTTAGCACGGCCTTGGTAAGTTACGAAGCGGCAACCGTAGTGCGCAGGAGTAATACGGTATGTGCTTCAGCATTAGGGTACGTGCTTTCATTCATTTATTTTCGAAGCGGATTTCAAACACAACGCTATCAGTCACGCAGTACAACATGGACATAGAGCAGCTGCGAGAGAATTCAACATTAACGAATCAATGGTACGGAAGTGGAGGAAGCAAGAAGCCCTGCGCCAGGTAAAGACCAAACTGAGCTTCTGACGGAACTTAAGAGTTTTGTTTCATTTCATGCGCCTTATAACCCGATGCGCTTTATGTATGAAAATAGATCCGTTAGCAGCCGATCGTTGAGATTGTGTCTTATAACCCGGTGCGCTTTATGGTCTGGAAAATACGGTACATGCATATAAAGGATAAGCTTAAGCCAATCACAAAAAAGTGGAAGACAGATTTATAAATCTATATAAATAAATCAGTGTTGAACAGATTACAGTTTCTGAATATCAGTATAAATTTGACTTAAATTTTCAAGCGCTCATGTACATGGCTATAATAAATCACACTCGTACACAGCTATACTCACACACATGATAACTTTTGTGATATGAACACTAGAAAAGTTATTCTAACCTTGTGGACTCATTTTACATGACTTGGGTGACAATAGTATTGCTTTTGTCCTTCTTTAGCTTCTCTCTTTTGGCCTCTCTTATCTGTATCTTAATTTCTTTTCTTTCTCCCTGCCTCAGCATCTCTTCCATCTATTACGTTCAAGTATCTCTAGCTTCAGGTCAGCATTTCTTCTTGCCTGCTCTGCTACTGCTGTGCACTAATACTGCTACTGCTCTGCTCTGCTTCCCACTAATAACTATATGTAGTAAACGAAATACATTAAATATTGCAAAAACGTACCAGACATTGGGACCTGTAACAGGCATTTAACCCCATTACATTAAGAAATGTGAATGCAATGCGACTGAAGATTTTCTGCTAATCTGTTAACGCGTTACTGCTGGCAGCTAGCATTGGACAGCATGACATTTATACATTTTACATATTTTTGCAATTCATCGCTACAAAAACACTTTTTAACAAAACTCTAACTGTGAGATTTATCTGCATCAGTGTTGAAACTCTGAGATAGTAAATCAAACTTCTGTGAAATCAAACTGTCCACTTAGGAAGCAACACTGATTGACAATCAATTTCACCTGCTGTTGTGCAAATGGAATAGACAACAGGTGGAAATTATTGGCAATTAGCAAAGACACAGTCAATAAAGGAGTGGTTCTGCAGGTGGGGACCACAGACCACTTCTCAGTACCTATGCTTTCTGGCTGATGTGGTCACTTTTGAATGTTGGTGGTGCTTTCACACTCGTGGTAGCATGAGACGGACTCTACAACCCACACAAGTGGCTCAGGTAGTGCAGCTCATCCATGATGGCACATCAATGCGAGCTGTGGCAAGAAGGTTTGCTGTGTCTGTCAGCGTAGTGTCCAGAGGCTGGAGGCGTTACTAGGAGACAGGCCAGTACACCAGGAGA
>JAJAGP010004835.1:28463-42190 GCA_025084515.1 Ancistrus triradiatus | reverse complement strand
AGAACCTTTTCATGATATGCTAATTTTGTGAGAGAATTTTGGGTTTTCATGAGCTGTATGCCAAAATCATCAGTATTAAATCAATAAAAGACTTGAAATATTTCAGTTGGTGTGCAATGAATCTAAAATAATTTTTATCATTACATTACGGAAAAGAATTAACTTTATCACAATATGCCAATTTTTTGAGAAGGACCAGTATGTGCACTGCCTAGATGTTTAACGTTACTTGTCTTAATACCACTACGAATACTACAAATATATTTTTGAGGGTGGACTAATTGTTTCTACATATAAAATTGTTTTACATTTACTAAATACTGACTTGTTACTGCTACAAGTAACAAGCAAGTTGCTTCTTTTCTTCTCTTTTTTTTTTTTTTTTTTTTGTGTATTATTACAAGCTGTTACAATTTACATTGACACAATTACTGACATTTTTGGTTGGTACCCTTTAAAGGTTGTATTTGAAAGTATAGCCCACTTAATAAATAATCATCCAGTTAATAAGTTAATACTGTCATTAGAACATGTTTCTGAATTCTGAGATCTCACATACCTGTGTCATACAGATAGCACAGAGAAAGCATAAATTTTATTTATTAATCTTTTCCAAGAAACTTTAGCAAACACAGTAGGTACTGATGCAGATAAAGTCCAGAACATCAACCCATTTTATTAAACAACATATAATACTGTATAAGAATAATTCTTAGTCCTTGTTATTTTTAACACCTGTTAAATCCATTATACCAAAAACATCTGTACAAACAAATACAAATCACACACAATCTCACATTCTCACTACCCCTGATGCTCCCGCAAGTTTATTTCTCAACTGAATATTAATACTATCATTTTTATCCATTTAAAATGTAATAAATAGCTAGTCTTTTGGCACTGGATTGAAGAAGTCCGCGACCATGCTGTGCTGTCAGAGAATCGGGCACAAAATCCGTTTCCTCTGTAGTTGTGCGTCAAGCTCCAGCAAAAGGTCCAGAAAGTTCCTGTTAGGGTAAACTGGTCTTCTGCGGATGACTTGCTGTATGGCAGCACGTAGAGTCAGACGCTGACGTAACATGAGGTAGGCCAGGACTAGACTAGATGAGCGGCTCACTCCCATAATGCAATGCACAAGGACCTTCCCTGTGGGTAACGTGATCACAATGAAAATGACTATTAAAACTGACATTCTGGTGTCAATATTCCTTTTTTTTTATTAGTACCATAGGAAGTACCATACTGCATGTTTTCTACTTGTCATGAAACATAAGTCACAATACTCAGACCTTTTGCATTAATATTTATAACAGTTTCATTAGTTTATTAAGTTTTACAGTAAATGTATCTGTGTTTAACATCTAGCCTACCAATGTCCATTTGCTTTAATGCCTGAGATCTTAAGAATTATAATAGGAAACAAAAATCTGTCTTAAATCTAAATCTGAGTAACAGAAAACTAGTATGAGGGAACTCTTGTGACACCTGCTGACAGAAAAGAGAATCATAATTGTAATGTTCCTACTTTAGTTTCGTTATCTGTAGCCTATATTTTTCAAAGTTTAAAAAAGATACAAAGACAATAATTACTAACAGTAAGTAATAGTACAGTTCTATACTAAATATTTTCATATTGTGTTTTAAATAATATTATTGTTTAAAATAAAACACACTGCGCAATTTCTAAACTAGAGTATGGACTGTGGCAGCCTAACGGTTAAGGTACTGTACTCTGGACCAGAAGGTCCAGGGTTAAAATCCCACCTCTGCCAAGCTGCCACTGTTGGGTCCTTGAGCAAGACCCTTAACCCACAATTGCTTGGACTGTAAGACTGTATCAATTGTAAGTCGCTCTGGATAAGGGTGTCTGCTAAATGCTGTAAATGTAAACGTAATGTCCAGTCAACGTCCTGTTTCACAGAAAGTAATGCGGATGTTAAATGGTGCATAACTGTATAGTGAAAGGCTGCTGATGATTGATACAGGGGCACTTGCTTAAAGTGATTGATATAGTATGAAAGACTGGATTGTGAGAGTCCTGGCTTTAATTAACATTGTATCTCACCAGCCAATGGGAAGGATGGTTTCAAAATTCACAAGCCAGTTAACGCTTCACTTACAACCAAGTCTTACACTGTACTTGAAATCTTTGGATCTTTTCATTACTGTATGCTGTCTGTGGGCTTGAGCGCTAAATGTTTCCCTATTTAGTGATATATTCAAGTCCAGGTTGTAGCAGATTTTCCACAGAATTTAGAATTCTCAATTGCACTTTTTAAAATTTGCTTAACTCAGTCCTTACCATTTTTCTTCTTCAGGGCTTTGTGAATGATATCAGCTGCAGGCCGGAAGTGCACACTGAGGTCATACTTGGCAGAGTCTTCTGCTGCTATGCCATAGTAAACGAAGTCAGTGCCATAATAACTCTGTTCACCTATGCTACCTTGCTTGGAATGGGCAACGTTCAAGATGTGGGTGATTCCCAGCTTCTTCAGAGCACTTTTGTTTTGAGCAACTGCCCTGGAAAAATGCAACACATACATTATTAATTAAAGGTTCATCCAGAAGTACATTTATGTTACACAGCTAAAGGTAAGGGTTTACCGTGGAAAATGTAACATAGGTGCAACTACAATCTAGCCTCATTATCTCGCCAACCTCATCGCTCGCCACCTGTGATGCCAGGACGGATTTCCCTCTTTGCACTTTACTTTGAAAAGCCGCCAACCTCGGTTCTCACCCTCGCCAAGCTTGAAATGTGACAAGTTTCAGACCGGTCGGTAGGTGTCACTTTAATTCTACTGACAGGGTCACCTTCCATGCTCTCTCCTCAGCTGGCAGCTCCCCTTCTTACCTAGCCATCACCGTGTCTTAAGACGTCTTGAGACATTTTGTTATACTAAGACATCTCTGTGTCTTGAGACATGGAAGTAATAATTTTGTCTTGTCTTTGTGTCTTAAAGACATGTCTTGAGACACAGACATCTTATGTCTTTAAAATATTTCATTTTAGAGAAAATAGTGCTGCTCAAGATAAATTTTTTTTTTTCCCCTCATATTGTATGCCAACTGCTAGGTCAGGCTGTGATCCTGACCAGGATTAAGCAGACAAGAAAATGAATGAATGAATTCATGAATTAATAATCATTTAAGGTAGTCTAATATTACTTCATGTAAATATTATCATCAATTTTAACACAGAACAAAAAAGGTTATAACAAATTTGGTTTTAAAATAGTTATATTCAGGACAACAAGTAACAAAAAAAAATTAGATTTTACATACAAGTAGCACACTCACTGACAAAAAAAGCACATATCAAAATGAGTGTCCATCGTAAGATTTTTTTAAAACCAAACTGTTCCAGAAGAAATATTCAGCGCACTGTTGTGCCCGCCTTTGCTCGCCATCTTAATTTAATCGAAGTTTAAGTTTCCATAGCTTCCCAGCCCAGAGTGACCTCAGGAGACAGTGGCTAATAAACATCCGTCAGGACACTTTATCATCTCTCCACATACGAAGGTCTGTAGCAGACATTTCATACCAGACCACTTGGTTGAACCGAAACCACCAGGAGGTCAGAGAAGACTGGCAAAATGTGCAGTGCCACTGCTTTTTGAGTGGAACGGCTACAGCACTCAGACACAGTGTATGGGAAAGGAGGGAACGACCAGCTGAACGTGCCTTCCTGGAAGATCCATCAACAGATCTTACAATTGATCATGATTACTGTTTTGTCCCTGATCCGTCATCTCTGGACATGTCTGTCCTGTGAAGTGGAAGAGCTGAGAAATCAGCTACAGGAACTATGAGTTTTGGACTAATTAATCGTTTTGCCGGCTCTGACAAAGATATTTGATTTTACACCTGGTAACGTGTACAGTAATATCCCGAAAATTGGCACTTCTGAATCTGCTGCTTCAGAAATTTGCATAATTTTCCCTTGGTACCTAACACTTAAAATTTGCGGGTCCGGCAGATGTAATCCATATATGTTTTTCGTGGCCGGTAAGTGGTATATACCATTTTTAGTGTTAATTTGTTAAGAATAATAATAATAAATAGAGATGATTTCATGAAAATGTTTTACTGTATCCAATAACGATCTCGTTATCTGTATAAAAGACACCTGTCCACAGCCTCAAACAGTCAGACTCCAAACTCAACAATGGCCAAGACCAAAGAGCTGTCGAAGGACACCAGAAAAAAAATTGTAGACCTGCACCAGGCTGGGAAGAGTGAATCTACAATAGGCAAGCAGGTTGGTGTGAATAAATCTGTGGGAGCAATTGTAAGAAAACAGAAGACATACAAGATCATTGATAATCTCCCTCGATCTGGGACCCCACGCAAGATCTCATCCCAGGGGGTCAAAATGATCATGAGAACGATGAGCAGAAATCCCAGAACTACACGGACCTGATGAATGACCTGCAGAGAGCTGCGACCAAAGTAAGAAAGGTTACCATCAGTAACGCCCTCAGTACCATCAGTGTCCCCCTTCTTAAGCCAGAACATGTCCAGGCCCATCTGAAGTTTGCCAGAGAGCATATGGATGATCCAGAAGAGGACTGGGAGAATATCATGTGGTCAGATGAAACCAAAATAGAACTTTTTGGTAAAAACTCAACTGGAGGAAGAAGAATGCTGAGTTGCATTCCAAGAACACCATACCTACTGTGAAGCATGGGGGTGGAAACATCATGCTTTGGGGCTACCTTTCTGTAAAGGGGACAGGACGACTGTTCTGTGTTAAGGGAAGAATGAATGGGGCCATGTATCGTGAGATTTTAAGCCAAAACCTCCTTCCATCAGTGAGAGCATTGAAGATGGAACATGGCTGCGTCTTCCAGCATGACAATGATCCCAAACACACCACTCGGGCAACGAAGGAGTGACTCCGTAAAAAGCATCTCAAGGTCCTGGAGTGGCCTAGGTCTCCAGACCTCAACCCCAAAGAAAATTTGTGGAGGGAGTTGAAAGTCCGTGTTGCCCAGCGACAGCCCCAAAACATCACTGCTCTAGAGGAGATCTGCATGGAGGAATGGGCCAAAATACCAGCTACAGTGTGTGCAAACCTGGTGAAGACTTATCGGAAACATTTAACCTCTGTCATTGCCAACAAAGGTTATGTTACAAAGTATTGAGTTGAACTTTTGTTATTGACCAAATACTTATTTTCCACCACGATTTACAATTAAATTCTTTAAAAATCCTACAATGTGATTTATTGGAATTTTTTCTCATTTTGTCTCTCATAGTTGAAGTGTACCTATGATGAAAATTACAGACCTCTCTCATCTTTCTAAGTAGGAGAACTTGCACAATCAGTGGCTGACTAAATACTTTTTTGCCCCACTGTATATTGTAAATGTGATTGTACGATCATGGGGCTTCTCAGTAAAACACATTATATCAGTATCTAGTATGAATTTTTTTTGTAACCTTGTTAATTCGCCAAACTCGCATCTTGCCAAAAATAGCCACGAAACAGAACTGGCCGAGATGACGAGTTTAGACTGTATATTGTGGCCTTTTGCATTAACTTTTCCCTCTTGTTGGGTTTGCAACCTTTTTTATTAGCTAAACCCACTTAACCTAAACTATTTTTCTTAAGTACCCCTTGAGAGTTTTAGTGTATTAGCAGTTCGGACTGTTTCTTCATGAAATTATCATTACCATTTTACTTGATTATTAATTTCATGGCTATTCAGCATCTCCACACATACTGCATACTTTTAACTCTTGAGGCATGCTAAAAATAATTTCGCCCTTACAACATAATCTACATTTAACTGTCACATGCTAACAACAATTGCCACAACAAGGTCAAGTGGCATGTCTAAAGTGTTCCTCAGAGAGAGAGAGAGAGCGAGGGACAGAGAGAGACCGAGCCCTGCACTGGAGTGGCACCCTGTTCATGCCTTGCACCCTCTGCTGCCAGTTTGGCCCCAGGTACCCATGACCCTGTACTAGATTAAGCAGGTATGAATATGACTGACAGATCTTTTTATACATTTATAGTCACACAAGATTTGATTAAAGAAAATCATTGATTGTGTACAAGAGTTCAACTTTCCAAGGCTGCCAATAACTCTACACCTGACTGTGTTTTATTGCCGTTTTTGAAACTGAAATTGGCCATCACTTTGTAAACGAACATTGTGATACACAACGTGGAAAATGTTAAAGTACCGCATAGTCTTTGGCAGACTGACCCGCACATTCAGTTCAGCACTGTATGTACGGTTACATAATACAACCCTCAAATAGCCTATTGAAATAAGCAGATTTTATAACATTACGCGGACACAGCATCTTTAAACCACAGTCATACAGGGTAAATGAATCAGAATACAAATATCAGCCATACTTATACCAACGCTATACGACTTACACATTGCCGATGTACAGGTTGGGCCAGACTTCGTCTATAGCATTTAGCTCCAGCTTACATCCATCCAGAAGATTCTCCAGAGCTTTGATTTCAACCAGTCCGTGTTTATATTTCTGAGAGGTCATTTTCCTCTCGATAGAACCGTAGGAAAGACTCAGATCGGTTCCTCCAGCAGCATGTGATCCACAGGCGCAGGTGCAGTTTATAGCAACTGTCTGTCACCCGATACCGCAGACCAGAAAAATCTCGGAGTAAAAGCTGTGCCAGTCTCCTCCATCACTATTCATTCGACTGCAGGGTATCATCGCCCTCTCTCGGTGCTCTCCAGACCACTAGTTCCTGACAAATCTTTCCTGATTTAAAATAAACCTAACACAACCTGCCAGCAGGAATAACAGTAAATGTGTTTTATGTACTGTATCTCACAATTAAGCTAAGCAGTCAATGGTTTTACCCAAAGGTTCAACGGTGTCAGGCCCCAATATTTGACCTTACAACCTCCTGAACAGTAGTTTAGAGTCCGGCACACCACTGCTATTTGATGATTTGTAGTCCCCAAGGTTTGAAAAAAACATCACATAGCTCATACAGTTGCCTGTTATTCTGAACAGTGCCATAAACAATCCAAACCCCTTACGCACCTCAAAATATCCATACAATAGCTCAAATTTATGACTGTGAATTGTGTTAAATAATCTTATGATATTTCATAGATCATTTAAACTTTTATACAACCTCAAATCAGAAAAAGTTGCCAATAAAAAAGATATGTATTTCATTTACTTCAATTTTTATTTAATTGAACCCAAGATAGCTCATGTTTTGTCTGATCAACTTTTCATTTGTTAATATATATCCATTCCTGCATTTCAGGCCTGCAACACATTGCAAAAAAGTTGGGATGGTGGCAATTTAGAGCTAGTAATGATGTCAAAATTAAAGCTGTGATTTCAAACAGGTGATGTCAAGAGGTGATTGAAATCATGATTTGGTACAAAGTCAGTATCCATGAAAGCCTGAGTTTTTGAGGATCAAAGCTGGGCTTGAATTGAAATGTTTAAAAACAGTGGAAGGGATTTGCGTAATTCTCCCTCTACAGTGTATAATATCAATTCAAGTATTCTGGAGATATCTGATAAACGGCAAGGCAGAAAGCCTACACTGACCTGCCATGATGTCCAATCCCCCAGAGAGCAGTGCATCAAAGAACTGGCATTCATCAATAGCTGATATAACCACATGGGATTATTTAGGCTTACTTTTGTCAAGCACTACAATACAGAGTTATCAGTAGAATCAGTATTCCAGGTCTTTTTTCAAAGAATTGGACGCCGTGTGCTCCAGACCAAAGACGAAAAGGAAAATCCAGACTGTTATCAGCAAGAAGGCCAAAAGCCATAGTATGGATTGTGTCAGTGCCCTTGGCAAAGGTAATTTACACTTCTGCTGTAGCAGCATTAAAGATAAGTATACTCTTAGAGCGACATATGTTGCCTTCAAAACAACATCTTTTCCAGGAACATACATGCATTTTTCAATAGGACAATGCAAAACCACATCCCGCACACATTACAAAGGCATGGCTGCTGAAGAAGAGGGAATGGGTACTGCACTGGCCTGTCTGCAGTCCTGACATGTCCCCAATAGAGAATGAGTAGAGACTATTGAAATGTGAAATGCGACAACGGCAACCCTGTACTGTTGGACACCTTAAAGTGTGTTTGCAGGAAGACTGGGACAAAATAACACCTGAAACACTTCATCACTTAGTATCCTCAGTGCCAAAAAGGGTTGAGAAGGAATGGCAACATTACAAAGTGGCAAATGCTCTACCATCTCAACTGTTTTGGAATGTGTTGCAGGTCTGAAAAGTAGGAATGGGTGCATATTAACAAATGTTAACAAATTTCATTAAGTAACATAATTACATTAAAAAATGCCATTTTAATGTGAGCACTCAGGTGGCAGAGAAGTATAATGCACTGGCCCACCACCACTGTGACCCAGGTCAAGCATCATATCCAGGCACAACTGGTTCTATCCGAGGGCAAGGAGATTGGTCAGGGGATAATTCCCTGCCACTGAAATAGAGACCCCTATGAAGCTCTGCAGTGTACTGGAATTCTGTCCAGGGTGCCTATCAGCGGAGCACACACTGCTCAGATGTAAGCATGCCCTGGACAGAATGCCAGTCCATCTCAGCACTAATTTGTTTCACTGTATCATGCTGCAAACATGGGATCGAAACTGTTTTTTAGCCTGCATTGACTCTACACAAACTTCATCCCATTCTCTCTCCACAGTAATAATGAATAATAATGATGTGTCATGTGCCAACTCCTCATATTAAAATCCATAGCTTGCTCTCACACGAGTCCTAGTTCTCCATTTTCGCTCTAAATAACAAGTACTCCATTTCTACCCAATTTTTCTTCCTCCTAGCTAGATGTGCTCATATTTCATGTTGTTGTTTTTTTTCTCTGAGGTGTTGACCAGAGGAGGATGGGTTCCCCTTTTGAGTCTGGTTCCTCTCAATGTTTCTTCCTCTCAGCTGAGGGAGTTTTTCCTTGCCACTATCACCCTGGCTTGCTCAAAAGAGGCTCAGACTCAGATTTCTGTAAAGCTGCTTTGTGACAACACCCATTGTGAAAAGCACTACATAAATAAATTTCAATTGATTGATTGATAACAGCAATATTTAATGTTTTAAAACAACTTTTTAAAATTTATTTCGTGGTTTATCAAATTCAAATGGGGAAAACATTTAATTTATTTAAAATTTTATATGTTGTATTATTATTATTTACTGTATGTGTGCAGAATTTCAGAAATATGATGTACTGCAATGTGTTTGCTGTACAGGGGCTATTACAATTTTCTCATTTAGAAAATCAACAAAGATTTTATTTGAATATATCTGTATATATCCGAGTTAAAGTTTACAGTTAGTTTTGTATGTGCACAGGGCAGTCACTCTTGTTCTTAAGCTCATGATCAAGATCTATAAGCTGCTTAAGAAATCCTCGATTTGGAAAAATCCACCTCTTCTGTTTCACTGTCAGTATTGCATCCACCAGTGTGAACTTGTGGTAGGTCATTAAATAAGCCAAGACCAGGGCAGCAGAGCGGCTCACACCCACAGCACAGTGCACAAATATCTTACCTGGAAAAGATGTCAAATAAAGGAGTTGATCAATGTTTTGTAACAGATAACACAACTGAGACGTACAGACTGAATTGAAAGGACTTTATTGGCATTCTTATAGTAATAGGGAATGTTTGTTAAGGCCTTGTTTACCCATACAGCCCTATAGTGGTGCTTGAAAGTCTGTGAAGCCTTTAGAATTTTCTAGATTTCTGAATAAATATGACCTAAAACATCATCAGATTTTCACACAAGTCCTAAAAGTAAATAAAGAGAACCCAGTTAAAAAAATATTATGCACACCATTGTTGTTCAGTGTTCTTCTGATGGTGGACTCATGAACATTGACATTAGCCAATGTGAGAGAGGCCTTCAGTTACTTAGAAGTCCTTTGTGACCTCGCCAACTATCACATGCCTTGCTCTTGGAGTGATCTTTGTTGGTCGACCACTCCTGGGAAGGGTAACAATGGTCTTCAATTTCCTCCATTTGTACACAATCTATCTGACTGTGGATTGGTGTCCAAACTCTTTAGAGATGGCTTTGTAATCTTTTCCAGCCTGATGAGCATCAACAACTCTCTTTCTAAGGTCCTCAGAAATCTCCTTTATTCGTGCCATGATACACTTCCACAAACATGGGTTGTGAAGAGCGCTTTGATAATCCCCTGTTCTTTAAATAAAACAGGGTTGGCCCACTCACACCTGATTGTCATCCATTGATTGAAAACACCTGACTCTAATTTCACCTTCAAATTAACTGCTAATCCTACAGTTTCACATACTTTTGCCACTCACTAATATGTAATATTGGATCATTTTCCTCAATAAATAAATGATCAAGTACAATATTTTTGTCTCATTTGTTTAACTGGGTTCCCTTTATCTAATTTAGGACTTGTGTGAAAATTTGATGACGTTTTAGGTCATATTTATGCAAAAATATAGAAAATTCTAAAGGGGTTACAAACTTTCAAGCACTACTGTATGTGTCATACATTTGAGGAAAAAGGTCTTGTTCAGCTATAAGTTCCGCGCACACACACACAACAGACAAACATTATATTCTATATTAAATATATATTTGTTACTGAAAAGTCTGTACGTACAATTAAGCACATATTTCTCCATGTGCACCACTAATAATGTACAGCTCTAATGTTTAATCCAGAAACCTATATTTTGAGTTATTATACATTTAAATTCCAAATAATAATAAGGATTGTAAGGTCAGAATTCAGAAGACCCGTTAGAGACCAAAATATACTTATTAAAGGTTTGGGCACCTTGCGTCAACTTTTTTTTCCATCTAAACAAAAAGAAGCTAACACAACCTTTGCAGAAAACATTACTATTTAATTTAACATTAATATTACATACATTTAAAAAACAAAAATATATAAGGGTGATTCTTCAGTTGGGGCTGTTTTTACCATTCTTAACTTTTAAGAAATAATGGCTTTTAAAAAATGATGGTTTAATTAATGACAAGATAAGTTGTATATGATTTAAAGTAAATACTTAATGATGGTTACAACTGCACATGTATACATGTATAATTTAAATATGTAATTAAAATATTAATAGTTTATATATAGTTAATAATTTTTAATTAATGTTGTTAATGATGTGTTGTGGTAATGACAATTTTCACTTTTCCTGGAAAAGTGATTGGCACCCTGTCTAGGGTTGTTCCTGCCTTGTACCCTATGCCACCAGCTAATCACCGGCTCTCCCGCAACCCTGTCCAGGATTAAGCAGATACTGTAAGAAAGTGAATGAATGAAAATCTATATAGAACATCTGTAGTACATATTCATCTGAAATGCTGCTAATTCAAAATCCATAATCCCTATAGGAATTAACATTTCACTAGATTGACACAAGGCGCAAAATCGATCACGTTTAATTTTATACCATTGGCATAATTCATTTAGTTCACCAAGGTAAGCAAGTATGTAATACCTTTGGCAGTGGTAAGAGCTCCGTGTATGTACTGTGCAGAAGGGTAGAAAAAAGGTGAAATATCAAAGGTAGGCAGATCGTTGGCTGCCACTCCATAGTACTGTACTGTGGTGCCATAGAAATCATCACTACCTTTGCAACACATTTTACCATGAGCAGCATTCAGAACATGTGTAATGCCAAGTCTCCAAAGACCATATCTGTCATGAGACATGTACCTGTAGAAAGGTCAGAAATGTTATATAATAATGGATCACTGATCATAGCTGCAGCAATGCAAAACAAACAATAACAGACTTACATGTCTCCCAGAAACAGCCTGGGCCAAACTTCATCAACATGATTACATGACAGTTGACCTCCATATAATATTGTCTCCATCTGCTCGATAGTCGGAGAGTCATGTTGAATAGAGCTGCTGGTCTCTTTTGAGCTTTCAGCAGAATCCACCATCTTTGTACTTTGTTGCTGCTACAACTCTGTCTCACTGAGTGACAAGGCCAGGTGTGGTCATTGCAGTAACTTCGATTCTCCAGTGGGTGTCACTGTATTCGCACTGAATCCAGTCGTTTTTTAGCAATTGGTCTTGGAAATTGGTCTCGACGACAATTTGCAAGGCCACCTTGGAACCGAGTTCACCGAGTCCAAATGAGGTTGAGGCTGAGACAAGACCGAGGCCGCTCGTTTAGGGTCTTGAGACCGAGACGGTACTCGAGTACTACAACACTACAAATCGATCCAGAATTCCGAAGCAGAATGTACCCACGATAATACAATTTATTTTCAAAAATGGTGGGTAAAGAGGTTTATAAATAAGATTCTGTTGCTGAGTATCAAATGATTCAATTATTTCTTACGGTATTCACTTGTGGTTATAGTTAAAATCAGGTCATGGTGTTCTGTACAGTGTCTAATGATTCCACACAATTTTTCAAGACAGGTTAACTCTAATTAAAGGCCATATCTAATTCTCTGAAACAAAGCTGGTTATAACAGGAAACCAAACAGCATGGGAAAAGGTTTATTTGCACTAAATTGATATATTCATTAGAACCAAAGGGCAAATACTACAATGTCATGCATTAATCTTTTCACTAATTTAACATTATTTATTAAAACCTCTCTCCTGATGATTGGTGGTCATACTTATCAGAAAGGCTTAAAATTACTTAAAAGTTAACACCCACTGCAAGGTAAATATGACACATTTTTAGCTTTTAATGAAACTATCGACATGAACCACTAAAACACTAATGAATCATCTGGAAAGGTCCGATTTAATTTTGGTTCTCTGCAAGGGTTAAGTTCTTTTCATTTAGAAATTCAACAAAGTCATGTCATTTGTCCAGGCATGCTCAAAACTTTGCACTAGACTGTATTCTGTTTCTAAACTTACGCAAATTACATAGAGAAAAATATTAAGGATTCATTTTTGGATGGTCCAGAACAAAGTGAAGGAATGTGCAGTTAATTAGTTAATAATTTAGTTAATTAATTAAATAATTAATAGAAATTGAGTCAATAATTAGTCATTTTTGTAACAGTTTGTGCACCCCAAAAGCAGCTTCTTTTCATTACGACATATGGAAACAACTATTTTAACAAATAAACTACTATTTTAACTTGAGACAATGACTTAAGTGTACACTGGTGACTATTTGCATCTGTGGTGTTCCGACTTTCTCATCGGTGTGTCAGCTATTTAGTAAAGTATATATAATTTTTCTCACTCATCAATGTTAACACACCTGATCTCCGAGGATGCACCAGGCTCTGTGACCAAGAGAAAAAAAATCAACCAAATTGAGTGGGGACACAACATTTAACCAATCAGCATGTCATATATCATCTTCCAGTCAGGAAGTGTTGTAGGCTTACTAGCCAGTCATGTGCATGTATATTTACAGTGGGGCAAAAAATGTATTTATCCAGCCACTGATTGTGCAAGTTCTTCTACTTAGAAAGATGAGAGAGGTCTGTAATTTTCATCATAGATACACTTCAACTATGAGAGACAAAATGAGGGAAAAAAAAATCCAGGAAATGACACTGTAGGATTTTTTAAGAATTTAATTGTAAATCATGGTGGAAAATAAGTATTTGGTCATCCACAAACAAGCAAGATTTCTGACTCTCACAGACCTGTAACAACTTCTTTAAGAAGCTCTTCTGTCATCCACTTCTTATTTGTATTAATGGCACCTGTTTAACCTCGTTATCT
>JAJAGP010004835.1:0-28363 GCA_025084515.1 Ancistrus triradiatus | reverse complement strand
TAATCTAAACTTGTAAAGTTGCTTTGAGACAATGCTCCATTGTAAAAAGCGCTATATACATAGATCTGACTTGACTTGACTTGACTCAGATCTCAACTTCACCAAAGCTCCTGTAGCTGAATCGTTGTGAATCCCCACAGTCATGTTCCAAATATTGTACAACAACCTTCCCAGGTGAAATGTGCTTACTATATTAACAAATCTGAGAACAACTCTATATTAATATCCATATGATGATAAAATTTTCGAGTCTCCGTATCTAGTATTGATTGATTCTGGCATGTAAAAAAAATTCTTGGTACAATACACAGGTGAATGGTCTTCATTTATTTTTCACCAACTCTCTATTCTAACCCAGGTGGGAATAACAGGTTCATGAAATAGATCTGTTTAGAGCAGTCGTATTATTCCTCCACACACTGTGTGAAAATAATGACCATTATCATCATGAAGTATATTTGATGACACTGATATGACATGTAGGAGGATGCTGTAGGAAGTTGATGAATTATATGAGAAAACATCAGTGTCCTTGAATCAGTGTGTAAAGCATTGCAGCTGCTGGAGAGTTGGACAAAGAGAGAGATTTAACAATAAAGGTGTACAGTCACTTCTTCCCACTATTACACACATACACACACATACGTACACGCACATAGTCTCTCAACTCCACTGCAGCAGTAACAATGTAACAAGGCTGTTGGATGGAAGCGGAGACCTGTGCCCAAAATGCAGTGATTCTCACTTTGTCCCTCTGCAATCCTGATGGATTAGGATGGATGAAAGCATGGAGCAGTAAAGTACAGAGACCGACTGGGGAAGATAGAGAGAGAGGCTGAGAGAGAGGAGAAATGGAGGAGGTAAAATTTATGGTTGCAGCTTCCAGCGCTTCACTGCTAAAGCCCGGTTTTCTTTTTTCTCTCTCTCTCTCTCTCGCTCACATATACTCTCCCTTGTTATCTCTAGGAAGCTAAAATATCTCTAATGTATCTCTGTAAACGATGAAAAAAGATACTCCACAGGTATATCAGTAATAGAGTAAATAAAAAAGAACTAACAGCACTTTAACGCAACATTAATATTCTATACCTGAGTGTTCTTCATAGCTTTGTCACTCATACAGACTTTACACACACACACACACACACACACACACACAGAGTGAAGAACCTACCGTGGACCAGAGCAGATATTCCAAGCAAAGTCAAAGAGTGCCACATTCCAAGTGGTATAAAATTCAGAGATGCAGAAACAGGGAGAGAATGTGTGTGTATGAGAGGGAGAGAAGACAAATCCCAAAAGAGGAGAAATCCTGGAGGGGTGAAGCTGATAAGAGAAGGTGCTGTGTGTGGTTCCAACACTAAACAGAATGAATGAGGGAGAGAGAGAGCGAGAAAGAGAGAGAGATGCAGTACGAGTGCCTACGCTGGCTTCTCTTAGCTGACACTGAGTCACAGTGAGTGAGAGGATGGAGAAAACATCTGATTGATTCTAGATGCACAAGTCCCCCCCTCCCCTCCCCTCCCTCCCCCTCATATCTTTTGGTTTCTCTTAGAAAAGGATGTAGGATGAGATAGCTGGGAGAGCATTGGGCCAGACAGAAAGCAGATAGGGGAATAATCATGGGAAAATAATCTCATTTGCTCAACTGACCTTATCTTATTTTATCTGCTTATATCTAGCTTGGCACACTCTGGCACACTTTCTGCTTGTCTGTAATGATAGCAAGAACAGTGTGTGATGTCTGTGCAAAAAACAGTTATCTACTCCTAGCAAAGCGAGAACCGAAAACCACAAGTACCGAGCAAATTTGTCCGATAAGGAATAATGTAAACTGAAATAATCTGTTCAAGACCCCCAGAAAATCCACACTGTATAAGGCATTATATGCATTAATGGAGGTGCATTGTACAGGTGCTCCCTGATTGAAGAAGAGGATATGTTCCTGCAAATCCATCATAAGTTAAATGTACTATGAACAGAGGAGTTTAATGAGTGTTTGGTAAAGCGGTCTATATTACATACATACATACATACAGTGGTGTGAAAAAGTGTTTGCCCCCTTCCTGATTTCCTATTTTTGTGCATGTTTGTCACACTTAAGTTATTCAGAACATCAAACCAATTTAAATATTAGTCAAAGACAACACAAGTAAACACAAAATGCAGTTTTTAAATGAAACTTACATGGCCCTGTGTGAAAAGGTGATTGCCCCCTAAACCTAATAACTGGTTGGGCCACAGCGTCTCAATAGCATTCAGGTCAGGACTTTGAATTTGACTAGACCACTCCAAAGTCTTCATTTTTCTTCAGGCATTCAGAGATGGACTTGCTGGTGTGTTTTGGATCATTGTCCTGCTGCAGAACCCAAGTTCGTTTCAGCTTGAGGTCACGAACAGATGGCCGGACATTCTCCTTCAGGATTGTTTGGTAGACAGCAGAATTCATAGTTCCATTTATCACAGCAAGTCTTCCAGGTCCTGAAGCAGCAAAACAGCCCCAGACCATCACACTACCACCACCATATGTTACTGTTGCTATAATGTTCTGTTTCTGAAATGCTGTGTTACTTTTACGCCAGATGCAATGGGACACACACTTTCCAAAGAGTTCAACTTTTGTCTCGTCAGTCCAGAGAATGTTTTTAAAAAGTCTTGTGGATCATCAAGATGGGTTCTGGGAAAATTGAGATGAGCTTTAATGATCTTTTTGGTTAGCAGTGGTTTTCGTCTTGGAACTCTGCCATGCAGGCCATTTTTGCCCAGTCTCTTTCTTATGGTGGAGGCCATGAAACATGACAATTTAAAGAGGAAGTGAGGCTGCAGGTTCTTTGGGATGTTGTTGTGGGGTTCTTTTGTGACCTCTGAGTCATCGACTGCACTCTTGGGGAATTTTGGTTGGGGCCACTCCTGGGAAGGTTCACCAATGTCTATTCTTCACATTTGGGGATATGGCTCTCACTGTGGTTTGCTGGAGGTCCCAAAGCTTTACAAATGACTTTATAAACCCTTTCCAGGACTGATAGATCTAATTACTTTCTTTCTCAATTGTTCCTGAATTTTTTTTGGTTCTCCGCATGATGTGTATGCTTTAAGGTCTTTTGGTTGTTGTACTTCATTGTGTCTGGCGATCCTATTTAATGATGTCCTGATTGAGAACTAGCTTGTGGCAATAATCAGCCTGGGCTGGGTGTGGCTAGAGCAGTGAACTAAGGTTGTGATAAACAGATGGGAAGGGGGTTGCAATCACTTTTTACACAGGGCCATGTAGGGGGGAGGGGGGGGCGCACTAAGAATAACACGTAAGGGAAAACCGCATGGGGGTGGGGAAGGGGGGGGCGGGGAACTAAGATGGAAAGGGGGGTGAGGGCGAAACACGGGAAGGGGGACCAAAACAGGAAAGCCCCAAACGAAAAAACAACGCTCAACCCACCAAAATCCCACAAGCCATTACACCACCCCACCCCAAAACACAACACCCCCCCCCCCCCACAAAACTGCCTCTACAACACAAACAAAACATCACTCAAACACAAACCCCCAAACCCACCCTCCTAACCATCCCCCCCACCCCCAAAAAAATAGGAAATAGGAAGGGGGCAAACATTTTTCACAACGCTGTACATACATACATACAAAACATACCCATTACATAGCGGAAGACTATAATAAGTAATGATAAGTAAGAGTTACTGGTTATTTAAAAACACTTACCTTAATCTACATTTGGCAAAATAATTAAACACAAAACGGATTTTATAATAAGTTTGAAAAAAAATCTTATGTAATTTAGTTGGAGAATGGATGAAAGTGAAAAGTAAAGGCAACACTTACTCTAATGATGAAATTGGGTGCTAACACTAGCTGCTAAGCTAAATCCAGAGGGGTTTTTGTTCTTAGAGCATAAAGTTTAATTCCAGCATTTACGCAGGAACACCCCATAACAGAAACGACTTACATTGGTAGAATCTTACAATCCAAGCAATAGTTGGGTTAAGGGTTCTTGCTCAAGGGACCCAACAGTACCTTAACGCTTAGGCTACCACAGTACTGTTGTTAGATTCAGTTGGCAGTCAATACAACCTTTTTAGGATCCATGGAGACTTATTTGCACTAAGAAAAAACAGTAGTGGAAAGGTAAAAAAATAAAGAAAGAAAAAACACAATTGAAAATACCAGAGATCTTCCCTCCAGCAACAGATATGTGAATCTGAATCTGTGAATCATGAAACATGAATTGTGTTTAGGCGAAATGCGACACGCAGCTCGACTCATACAGTTTAAGAAGTGCGACGAGTTCAAGCAAACAACAAGAACTGCATCCAATTTTTTGTTTTCAAAATTGCATCGAGAATTAAAATTTGACGTAGAGTTCCAAGTCGAGAATTCGGAGAACCAGGTCACTGTATTCTCTATACTGTAACAATATATGGGGTGCATGCTAAGTCAATGGTTTGCAAGGATGCATCTAGGTATTGCAAGCCAGGTCAGATTTATTTCTATAGCACTTTTTACAGTGGAATGTTGTCTCAAAGCAGGTTTTAAATTTAATTTTATCTTCTAATATCTAGGATAAGGCCAATCCCAACTTGTGCAACCCTAGGGCAACAGTGGCAAGGAAAAACAATATACGGAAGAAACCTTGGGAGGACCAAGACTCAGAACTCAGAACCCATCTTCCATGGGCGGCTTAGATATATGTAAGAATTATACTTATGTACAATTTATGTAACTAATAAGTATAGTAATAGTTTAAATAAGCAGAAGCTAAATAAATATTAACAGAGAGAACATATTTAAAAAATACAATAATTAATAATCCTGTCTGCAAAGAACAAATTTTAATATGATATTTAAGCAAATTCTAATGAACCATTACTAATTGTCTGAATTTGCCATTTTGATAAAAACAATGGCTTGGATATCCTGTTAATCAATATTTACTACCAGTTGCAGAAATGGCAGCCTCCAAATATGTCTTGTAAGAGTGAATGTCATTCTAAAACCTTCCTATTTCATTCCATAAAGTTCGAGCTTGATTTTGTATGGATCACTGGCTTGCTGTGTAGCCACACAAGGTCAAACCATAATACAACCACTATGCGTAACAGTCAGGTAGAGTTATTTTCTTAAGGTTCTTTTTTTTATATTGTGACTCCACTTTAGCATTTTAATGGCATTTTGAATGGTGGCTACAACAAGCAGAGTCACACTGAAAGTGCAGTAGTAATGAGTATCATGCTATACTTGCACAAACATATTCTGTTAATAGATTGTGCATTCATATCATCCCTAACTACATAGTCTGATTTCTCTCCAATCTCATCTTCAGGCACCAGGTCCAGTCCTCACAATAAGCTGTTCTTGCGGCACCAGTCCTGGCACCACTAAAGCTGTTCTTCCGTCACCAGTTCCAGTACTCATACCTTTACTCAGACCACATCAGAGGGCCCTAATTCTCTCTCCCCTGTTCCTGTTGAATGAGGAAGCCATGTCAAAAAAAGTTCCTTCTAAAGGACACAAGAAACCTCAGTTACTGCTTACTTGTCTTACTAACATATTTACAGCATTTACCAGATGCTCTTTCCCAGAGCGACTTACAACTAATGCAGTCTTACAATGGAAGCAATAGTGGGTTAGGTTATTGCTCAAGGACCCGACAGTAGAAACTTGACAGAAGGAGGATTTGAACTTTGTATCTTCTGGTCCAGAGTCCAGTACCTTAACCACTAGGCTCCCACTCAATCGTGTTCTCTAGTTTATTAAATGTATTATTTTATTTACTATATATAACCATTCTATTATATGCTATAGTTTTATATTCTCTATTTTATTATATTTTCTTTAATTTATTATAGTCAATATTATATAATATTTTATTTATTGTATTTTCTTTTTTTTATTATATTCTGTATTCTCTTTTCTGTATTTTTTTTTATTATATTCTATTTAGCATCTGTGTGTTTAAACTATTATTATAAATTTATTATGTAGGTAATTTAGTTTAAATTGTATATACTGTATATCATCTATTCTGCCAAGGAGGTTCGTCACGTTTAGAGAGTTTTTCCTTCGCCATAGGCTTTCTTACTTGGGGCTGTGGGGATGGATAGTTGTAAAAAGTGCTATATAAATACATTTGACTTGACTTAATGCAGTTACAATACCCATGTGTGGATTACTTGATTAAAGTATGTTTAAAGTTACAGAAAATGTTACAGCACAGTTAAGTACACTCTTGGGTGGCATGGTGGCCGGTGCTGCGATGCACCAGAATCACACAGAGAAAGCAAGATCCTGGGTTCAATCCCAGGTGGAGCAGTCTGGGTCCTCCCTGTGTCTGCGTGGGTTTACACGGGTTACTCTGGTTTCCCCAAAGACATGAATTAGGTTAACTGCTTAACAAAATATGGTGTATATTATAATGACTAGCTTTGAAGTAACCCCGTGTGTCAGGGGGCTTATTTTTGTTTACAACAATAAACAGTTATACGAGTTCGAAATTAAAAATGTTCGCACACTCCTGCCAAAAAATGGCAGAGTTCTGTAAACAATAAACAAAAAGATACTGCCCTGATGAGTTGTGCGAGGTAACATTCATCTGGATGACCTTGCGTATTTCTCTATAAATACCCTCTTAATGTTTCACGTCCTTGTATGGTCTTATCACATTCTTGGGATTTTGGGTCCTGCCTCTTGTCCGTGCTCTTTATTATCTTGTATCAGGTCGTGTTTATCTACAGGGTGGGCCATTTATATGGATACACCTAAATAAATGGGAATGGCTGGTGTATCAATTCCGTTGTGGCACATTAGATATGGGGGGGGGGCGGGACTTTTCAAAGAGGGGTGTTGACCCTAGCGGCCATTTGAGCGGCCATTTTGGATCCAAACATTGATATGATCCATGGGAAAGAGGGTTCATGTAACACATCAAACTGGTTGTGCTTGGGTTTAACGGAAACTTTATTCTTATGAGTTATTTTACAAGTTTATGACCACTTATTAAAATGTGTTCAAAGTGCTGCCCATTGTGTGGGATTGTCATGCAACCCTCTTCTCCCACTATGACACCCTGATAGCAAACACCTCAGAAGAATGACTCTCCCGATATGACCCCTTAGACTTTTATCTTTGGGGGGTCACCTGAAGGCAATTGTCTATGCTGTGAAGATTACAAGATGTGCAGCATTCTGAAACAAGGATACTGGAAGCCTGTGCTAGATGTCTTTGCAGTGTTCTATCAGTGTGTCAAGATGGGATTACGATACTTGCCACTTATGTCTGTTCTCCCTTGCCCCTTTGTACCCTGAATGTGATAAATCCAGATAAAAGTGCGTCAGAACTAGTTTTTAATGTGAAACTGATCTTATAAAACAAAGTGAGAAACCAAAAAGTAATATTTAATGGGGAAAAAAAAAGAAAAAAACAAAAAGTACAATAACTTGGTCGTTACATAAGTGGCACTAATAATAGTACTTTCTGATTTATCTTAGGAGCAAAAAGTTCCCATTCTCCTGGGAAAATAAATGTTACAAACGGCATATAGCAGGGAATCTTCAGTGCACAGCCTCTTCAGGCCACCCCTCCCAGGTTTTTCAATCGATTCATGTCAAGGGGAAGAATTTCAAAAATGTTGACATGTCTCTTTTTCGTAAAACCATTCCTTTATTGAGGGGAATGTTGCTTTGAGTCACTGACATGATGACATTAGCTGGTATTTGAAAATGTCCAGGTTTCCCATCATCTTGATTAGTAGCAGCCACCAAAAGCATGATATTGCCACACATGTTTCACAATGTGTTGTTTTTGTTGTTGTGGGGTTTCTCAAAACTTAACTTTAGAATGTTTGTTCAAAAAATGTCAACTATGGTCGTCAGACCATAAACATATTTGGGTTGTTACTTAGATGTAGGACTTGGTGTATGTTTTGGTTTTTTTTTTTATGAGAAAAGGCTTCTATCTTGCCACAATACCCCATAGCTCAGACACAGGAAGAATATGGGAGATTGTTTTCACAACTTAACAGAAAATCCTGCAATTCCTTTAGCATTGGCATAGACCTCTTGACAGCCTCCCTGACCATTTCCTCATTGTCTTCCCTTCAGTTTTAGAGGGATGTGATGTTCTTGTTAATGTCACTGTTGTGTCACAAGTTCTCCACTTGTTGATGATTGTCTTCACTAATCAATACATTTCAACAATGAGGGCCCTTACATGGTTTCTATGCTTTTTGTGGACCATTCCCAAATAACAGATATTGCTCTTCCAAATATGGTTCAGTTTAGGTATTTATGGATTGATTATGGCAATGGTAAGTGTATGTTCTCTCAAATTTGTCCCAACTGTTGCCAATCACAATAAGGTTTCATCACAACATTTAGAATCTGGGCCGCATGTGGAAATGTTTGTGCTGGATTTGCATTTTGGGCCAAACATAGACCTGATGGGTGCAGTTGTGACTGTAACTAGAACTGCACCAGATTTGGTTGAAGTCTCATTCCACAGTAGTTTGTGGGCTGATAAAAATTTCAAATGTGGTCCAGAACTGGGCCATCACTCATTTGCTTCAGGGTAGCTTTTGAAGCAGGGTGCAACCAAGAAGGTGTCAAGAAAATGGGACCAACAAACTTTATTTGTGGTTAATCAGAGTGACTTTGATGACAGTTCTACAAAAGCTGTTATTTAACACCAAGGTGGAATGTAAATGGAATGTAGGTGGAGTCATATCCGTAATTATAAAAGGGTGTGCACACTTATGCAACCAGGTTATCCAAAGTTTTTAATGTTTCTTTGTTAAATCCTAAAATGTTTCTGATTGCTGTTCACTGTATTTTATTGGTTGTAATTTCACATTAGAAGTTCTGCCATGATTTATCTTAATTTCATTTGCTTACAGCAGAAAAACATACCATTACAAGGGTCTGTTTTGTAATTTCTATATCCACCATAAGCACAAGAATTATTACTTTTACTGCCTTTTAGGTATATTACTGTGGTACTGAGTCCATGTTAGTGTGCTGTAACTTTACAGAGTTTAAAGAGTATCTTTTGTCTCATTTTTTTCCATGTCATTACCAGAAATCACTGGTTTCATTTATATTTTCAGTAATGACCACATACCACAGTTAGCCCTCTGAAATGACTTACTGGATTAATTACTCTAAAATCAGCATGGCTGGAGAAAATGACCCTTACTCTGACAGCTGTAATTTAATGAATACAGATTGCAAAGGTAATTTGCAAGGATTGTGAAAATGTGTGTCAGACACATACTCTGAAAAGTACCACAGTGTCACACAGTTAGTCAGCCAGTGTCATCATCATTTCAATATAACCTAAATTTTAATATTTATTTTTCAAACATGTAACATGAAATTACATACTCAAATTTGAAAGCTTCTCAGACAGTACATTAAATGGTAGCCATTTCATAACAGATTGTTATAGAAAGTCCTCAAATTTGTGTTCTCCATGTTTGAAAGGTAATAAAGTGTAGGTCCTTTCTGTGAATCTCATTTTGAAATCAGTGTTTAACTAAGGATAGGTTGCTAAATGCAAATGTTCAGTTACATTTTGCATTAGAAACATCTGTTACCAAGACATCCACATCACCATACAAATTTTAGAGCTGATGGTCATTAGTTTGGGTTTTAAACACCAAGTACTTATTTTAAAATATAGTTAAGACAATGTTGCAAAGGACTTCTACTGCTTGAAATGACGGATCCAGTAATCAATAATGTATTATTATTCCCATTGTTCATATCACATGACTGTAAAGCCCTATTTTACAACAGCATGTATTGTATATAAATAATCGCCTGCATTTCTAAAGTAAAATTCATTCATTCACTTTCTTACCTACTTAATCCTGAACAGGGTTTCAGAAGAACCAGAGTCTAGCCAGCAGCACAGGGTGCAAGGCAGCAACAACCCTAGACAGGACGCCAATCCATCATAGGGCACATGCATTCGCACACTCATTCTCAAATTGGGGCCACTTGAGCGTAATCAATTAACCTAAAGCATGTCTCTGGACTGTGGGAGGAAACCAGAGTAAACCCAAGAGGAGATGCAGACCCAGATCTGGAAAGGAACTGAGGAACTTCTCGCTATGAGGTGACATTGCTTCCCACTGAGCGACCGCGCCACCCTAGAGTTAAATTCTGAATGCAAAATTGCCATAAAGGCTTTTATACAAAAGTGCTTACTGCAGTCTTGATAGAAGAAGGGCAAGCTGCATCTAAGCAGGATAGGAAAATATATCCTTCACCTCCTCAGTTGGCTTCCTCCTTACCTGCTTTGCAAAAGATCATTCAGAGATGCTGCAGCCTTACAGTTAAAGAACGGCCCAGCTGCAACTACTACTATCAAAGGCTTATTTGATTGATGTATGATGTATGACCTCATTAAAATTCTTGATTTTAATACTGTGAGGGTGCTCTTGTTGTCTCAGTCTCAGTATCCACCTGTGTCTCCTAGTGAGGGTTGCATTGGTGATGTTGCTCTGTTTATCTTAATACACAATGTTTGTCAGATTACCTGTAGAAACCCACCACATCCAGCATTAACAGAATAATGGCCAAACAATATGAATGACAAACATGTCAATCTTGCTCCACAAGTCATAAAAGTAGATAAAAAGAACCAAATTAATTGAGACAATTAAGACAAAAGTACAGTATTACACTTGGTCATTAATTTACTGATGAAAATTATACAATATTATATATCTGAAAATGGCAAATTTATAGGAAAATTTGCATTTATTGTCTGGTGGTTCAGCACATTGCTCCATACAGAACACCTTCAACTCTGGGATGTTGGTGGGTTTCCTCACATGAGCCATGCTTAGGGTCATTTTCTTGCTTCATGACTTACATTCTCTTGATATTCAGTTCACAAAAAGATGTCCTAAAATTTCCCTTTGGAATTAGCTGGTATTATTCAGAATTCATTATTCCATCAATGATGGACAGTCATCCTGTCCCAGACAGGCAAAAACCCTGATACTACCACTGACATGTTTCACAGATGGTATAAGGTCCTTATGCTGGAATGCAGTGTTTTCCTTTCTCTAAATAAAATGGGTCTTATCCGTCCACAAAGTTTTTTCCAGTAACATACCTGCTTAACCACGTGGTCTTTAGCAAACTGCATATGGGTATCACTGTTCTTTTTTTAGAGCAGTGGCTTTCTCCTTGCAACCCTGCGATGTATACCATTGTTATTTAGTGTTCTCCTGATGGTGGAGTCATGTACATTAACATAAAGAAAGGCCTTTAGTTGCTTAGAAGTTACTCTGGGTTCCTTCATGTCATCATGGACTATTACTTCAGGGGAGAGTAACAATGGCATTGAATTTCTTTCATTTGTACCCAGTCTGTCTGACTAGGGATAATTGGAGTCCAAACATTTTAAGTATGGCATTGTAACATTTTGTAGCCAGAAAATTCCTGTCTTCAGTCCAAGATTTCATGAACATGTGTTGTGAAGATCAGACTCTGATAGATCCCTGTTCTTTAAATACAACAGAGTTAGAACTTACACTGCTTAAATATTTCATCAAGTCACCTTTTGCTTTAATCACAGCCACCAGTCTGTTTGGAAATGTTTGTAAGTAGGTGTTGCACACCTACTACTTGGGAACATTTGCCCAGTCTTTGTAGTTCAAGTTAATCCAATTTCTTGGTGAATGGCCACTCAAGGATATTTCACTTTTCTATCCTTAAGCCACTGCATTGTTTTTTGGAAATGCAGTTAGGGTTGTTGTCTTGCTTTAAGGTGAAATATCTACAAATCTTCAGTTATCTAGCAAAGGGCCACAAGTTTTCCTCAGTAATTTGGTTGTATTGGCAGCATCCATTTTTCCTTCAACCTTGACCAACTGCCCAATCCCCTACTGAAGAAAAACACTCCACAGCATAATGTTGCCACCACCATGCTTCACAGTAGGTATGGTGTATTTTCGGTCTCATCTGACCATAAAACCCTTTTCCACATGGCACCAGACACACAAAAAATGAGAGTCAGTGCAGCACTCTTTCAAAAGAGACTTCTTTCTTGCCACCCTGCTATACAAGCCAGCTTTGTGTAAAGCTTGTGAGATTGTTGACACACAGATCATCCAATCTCAGGCATGACGTCCTTCAGAGCTTCCTGTGGCCTAATCAATGCTCTATTCACTGATCAAAATACTACTGGCCATTCAGTTTAGATGGATGGTCCAATTTAGACAAGGTGTTGGTAGTGCCATACATTTTCCACTTTATAATGGTCTGACCGGTTCACTGGGGAATAGTTACAGCATCAGAAATCTTTTTTTTTTAATTGTGCTCCTAATATGTGCCTTTCCACAACATTATCAACTTAATTTTCATACCCACTTAACCCAATTAACTTTGTAAATTACATTTACATTAAAAATAACTTGGAAAAGTTAGGTTTTATTTATTTTCAGGGTGTAATGTGTCAAAGGGTAAGAATTTTGACAGGGTATGATAATTTTTTTATATGAATATATACATTTCTTGGACAGCAGGGTTCAATGTACAGTGTAAACGCATCACTGTACTTTTTTACTGTGTAGTCATGTAACTGATGTTTGAGACATATCTGTTTCATTCCTAATAAAGTTTGTTCATTGCAAGCAGACAGAAATTGCTGCCAGTTACTTATGTTTCCTTTTCTTATTCATTTTACTGACCTGCCCAATACATCCCACTGCTAGACCTGTAATGCAATGTTGGTATGGCCCTGGTTTTAACTGAAAAAGTGCTGGAAGCTGCAGGCAGCATAAGCCAGTGTGCTTAGTTAAAGCCTTCATCTCATTTGCCTGCATGAAGTGCTGAGGCAGGAGCAAAGGAATGAGACAGAGAATAAGGAGCCAGTAGAGAACATGGAAGAGAGAAAAAAGATAGTATTATAAATGACCCTATTACTTCTGGTGCCCTTCTAGTGCTTCCACAGCAGGGGCAAGTTGCTGATGTGTGTCCGTGTGTAGACTAAGGTCAACCTTCTCAAGACTTCTGCAGGAGGTATGGTCCATTATGGCTTTTATGCCCCATTGCTCTTGCAGAGGAAACAGAGAATGAAGCTGGAGATGAAAAGTGCAGTTGTATAATACAGAGGTAGAGACATAAAATACTAGATGAGACAGTAATTCAGATTTCAAATAAAGGCAGCAACTTTTATGAAATTGAATGAAATTAAATGAATATTCATGAGCTTCAGGTTTCATATTTAAAACTCAGCAATATTACCCCATAACGCAGAGCTCAGCATCACTGGTAGTGCTTAAAAGCCAGGCCATAAAGCACGCTGACATTTAAAGATGTCAGAGCATTTAAATTATAGTAGTTACTAAAGACTTAGGGAGACATTAAGCATATGTTGTGCTTTGCTGTTGGTATTATAGACTGGGTTTCAAAAACAATCTAATCAAAGGCAAAGTTTTACAAATGTCCGTCAGAATAAGGACTTTTTTATTCTGGTGCTGGTTGCACTTGATTTTGCTTTGTTTGCATACATAACTGCCTAAGCTGTGCAGTGTGACTGGGAGACCAATGTTTAGGTCATTATAAAAGGGAACTTTTAAACAACAAAGGGTAACAATCCTGGTTTTTATCAACACTAAAACGTCACAGAGTCAAAATGCTGCGTGTGCTGACTCAACAATTTACCTGCTGAAGACAGTTCCCAAAATATTGAGTTAGATCATTCGTGAATTTTATAGACTGAAATGATAGTGCACTGTGACTTAAAGTAAAGAAGTTTTCCACATATATCTGGTAATGGTGCACTGGCCCCACTGCATACTAGGTGACCTTCAAAAATGTTTGAAGAGTTTGTTTACTGCTTTACTTCATCTTCTTTCCATGTATATGCATTCGCTGAATCTACTTCAGCTGGAGTTCCGCCAAGTGCATAAAATATCCTATTGACTTACAAAGTCCAGCCTGGATCTGAGTGTTTTTTCTTCAGGCATATGAACTAATGTACTTGCTCTGGTCACATTCTTTCATCAATTATGTTTCATCGTGTTCTCCAAGTATTGTCATGTTATTGACAATTAAAATACATTGGTACTACAGACAAACATTTGTCTCGGCACTCGGCCCACTTGCATGAGTCGAGTCATGTGAATCATCACGATTCAGTCTCTCAGAAGCTCTTGTTCATTGCAGATTTCCACTGTGTTTCTCATGTTTTTCTTTATCTTTACATCTACTGAATTATACCAGCAAATTATAAAGGAAAATGTCAGGACATCTGTCGGTGAACGGAATCTCAAAAGAAAGTGGGTCATAAAAAGCCTTAAAGTAGATTAAAGTTCATGTTTTGGAATGGCCAAGTGAAAAGCTGTGTCCCATTTCAGGGGTCGGATCCTTCAGAGGCTGCATTTGAAGACCGCATCATAGCGCCGTGACTAGGCTGTCCCATTTCGAAGGCTCCTTCATATACAGCTGAAAAATGCGCACTTCTTTTCCATGGTAACGAAGGATACAACAAGCGGAATCTTCACCAGCCAATATATCCCAAGGTTACCAGTCAAATTCCGCATTGATTACAAAATACTTCTTATAACTTATAAAGCTCTACATGGCCTGGCCCCACATTATCTGAGTGAACTCTTAGAGTTTTACAATCCAACTCGTCTACTTCGTTCGCAGGGTGCAGGACTTCTTTAAGTTCCTAGAATTAAAAAAAGTCACAGCAGGGGGAGGGAAAGGCTTTCTCATTACATGGCCCCCCCAAAACTATGGAAAATTCCCACTTTCGTTCGAGATTCAGACACTCACAAAAGTTTTAAAGTCTAGGCTAAAGACATACTTATTTTACACAGGCTTTGGATAGATTTAGACCAGGATTCATGGCTGGTCACGGGGCGGAGTCTGGAGTGCAGTCTGGCCTGCATGCCTTGCCGCTAGCGGGAGTAGAGTGTCGGTGGGCGGTCTGGCTGTGAAACTGGCTTCGGTCCTAGGGATCTTGATCATGCATCCTTGCCTTAGAATAAGGGCAGAGCTGGGGGTTAATAGTCAAAGAGTCTTTGGTGATCAGAGACGTTGGGGTGATGTCTTCTGCCGCTCGTGGCGGTTGCCAAGGTCTAGGTGATCCCTCTTGGCTGTGTTTCCTACCAGTTCTCCTCTTTCTGCTATGCTGCTATAGCTATGCTGCCGGGGGGTCTATGCTACACTTGGCATCAGTGATTGTTAATAGACAATGTGCTCTTATCAATAACTAATTAATTTTCGGTTTTCTCTCCGCGCTGTGTTCCGGCAGGTTCAGCCCCAACATGATGTTCATCTGCTGTAGCTCCACTCAAGTGCTTCTTCATCAGCTCCAGCCCCACCATACCCAGGCCACCTTGATGCGATGTGGCATTACTAGATTTTATTTGAACTCTTAGATTTATCATCTACGCCGACAAGGAGGTGGGTCCCCTTTTTGAGTCTTGGTCCTCCCAAGGTTTCTTCCTATAACACTCAGGGAGTTTTTCCTTGCCACTGTCGCCCTAGGCTTGCTCAATTTGGGATTGGACGTAGTTATTAGGAGATAATCTAAACTTGTAAAGTTGCTTTGAGACAATGCTCCATTGTAAAAAGCGCTATATAAATAGATCTGACTTGACTTGACTTGCTGTGCCAAACTGGAAATCTGCCTTAGAGCGTCTCATTTTGTATTCTGACTTCACTGCAATCTACGCAGCATATGAAGGATCCTTTGAAGGATGCAGCCCCTGAAATGGAAAGCAGCTAAAGTCCTGACCTTAATCCAATAGAAATGTTGTGGAAAACGTTTATGTGAAAAAGCCCATCAACACCACGAAGTTGAAGGTGTTATGTACAAAGGAATGGGCTAAAAATCTTCCAAGCCAATGTGCAGGACTGATCAACAACTACAAAAAGTTATAGTTATAGTTGTAGTTATAATTGCACATGGAGTCAGACTAGATAGTGAAAGCAAAGGTTCACACATTTGCCACTCACAGATATGTAATATTTGATCATTTTTCTCAACAAATAAATAATGAAGTATAAAGATGTTTATCTTTATACTTTTATTAGGAATTTGATGTTTTAGGTCAAACTCATGCAGAAATGTAGAAAATTCTAAAGGGTTCACACACTTTCAAGCAACACTGTATTAGGCTACAGTCTTCTGCAGCCTTGGTCAAATTTCAGTTTAACACAACAGCTGATGTTTACTTTTTATTTGAAGAATTTAAGGTTAAACTGGAAACAACACAAAACCTGATATGTGAAAGTTTTGTACATCCCCTTTGATCAAAATCAGTGCCTTCAGTGCCTTCTCTTCCTGCTAACCTACTTCAGAAATATCCTTGCCTGCCCAATATGGCTGAGATCTACATACAGGATTTCAATAACATTTACCAAAATGTTTCTCTTTCATTTCTTGACTTTGAGGTCTGTTTTGGATCACTAAAGGGTGAAAGAGCTAGAGTGTTTTTTCAGTTAACTACATTAGTTCCCCTTAACACAGAGCCGATCTGTCCAATCTATCCACACAGGGCTGTGGTGGCTGCAGGTTTTCATTTAATCCAAGCAGCAGCTATCACTGATAAATTTAACCTCCCACAGATACATTAACACAGACTCATGCTGTTGCACACATTCGCACACACTCACAAGTGAACACTTTAGAGGCCAATTAGCCTAATGTATGTCTTTGGAATGTAGGAGGAAACCCACACAGACGTGAGGAGAACATGCAAAGTCCAGACAGGCAGCAGCCAGGCCAGGAATTGAACCTGGGCCTCTGGAGCTATGAGACACAGGTGGTGGAGCAGCAATTTCAGTCTCAGTGATATTTTGTGCCAAGGTCATGCATCACGCAGACACAAAATTGGCCATGTCGGAGGGACTGGAGGCACTGGAGCGTTCCATGATGCTGCAACAGCAACACTGTCTAAGCGCCGAGTGATGGATGGACTGGCACCCTGTCCATGGAATGTGTTCACATGCAAACCATGATGAACTGAAGATATCACTTAGCCTCTGAGTCGGACAAGTTCATTATTAGCCTCAAGTTGCAATGTTTTTGTTTAGGGGTTTACAATAAGTGAAGGGCCAAAGCTTCATATTAAGGATGCAGTTGCTTTGAGAAAGCACATGCAGGGTCATATAAAAAAAAATACATTAAAAAAATTCTTCCATTATCTGTCAAAGACATGCTGTATATGTCTTAAGCCTTGCATTTTAGTAGCCAATTTGTTTCCCTGTTAAAATTAATTAAACCACAGCACTAATTTTATATTGTATATGCCAAGGCTAAAAAACCGCACTAGACCAAATGGCGACTGGCCAAGGGCTATTTAAAAGAAAGATCTACCACAAGCTATACTCTTTGTAGCAACCATTAAATATCTTTCATTAATTAGCCTTCAAAATGCAATTTAAGCACAATTTGATGCATTGTGTTGGCTTTGTGGATTAAAATTCCTTTCAGAAGGCTATCACAGACCTTAAACGGAATTCCCTAACCACATTTACCACTTTAACTTCTGTCTGTATCTCAGCAGCTTTTCAAAAGTCCTCAGCATCAGCTCAATTACATTTATAAAATACTACTGTGTATGTATAATTCAACAATGACTCGTTTGCAGTGAATGTTCCACTTCATCCCAAAGGTGCTGGATGCATTTGAGGTCAGGGTTCTACGCAGACTAGCAGGTTTTGGCACCAAAGTAAGCAAATCATTTACTTATTGACCTTGCATTATAATGGAGCGCTGCCATTCTGAAACAGAAAAGAGGCTTCCATACAGCATACATAGCTACACTGTAAAAAAAAGTAATTCTTGTGTGAAATTGATCAATCTAGTGTGAAATTGAAATCTCAGACAATGTTACAAAATGTAAGCAGTTAATTTGAACAGAAATGGCCACATTCACTGAGAGTACCGGATTTGACCAAGTTTGAGAAGGGAAACACTATTGTCAGAAATATTGACAGATAATATTCATATCAGTGATCAGTCAGCAAATACCTCAACTGTTTAGTCACAAATTATGATAGTTACTGCCTATAATTATCTGCTGGCTGAAGAGTTGCTGTAGCTAATGTTATTTGAGACATCTTGTATATTAAATAACTGCCATATAAATGTGTGAGGTAAATTGCAACATTGCCTGTCTTACTTTATCCAGTTAACTGATGTGACCTTGAAGAGGCACTATCAAACTTTAGCTAGCTAGCACGAGTCTCTTTATTTGTATTTCAAGTGGTGAAATCCAGATTCCGAACAAACCCAGATTAATTCGTCAGATAGCGAAGTTTGAGTCATCAAGATGAAGCCAAGAAATGTTACCACCAATCCCGAGTCTAACGCAATCCATGATGCTCTTGCGCAATCTCGTTTGTGTGACTGGAAGGTGCTAGAAGCAGCGTCCATGCTCCATTATGTTTTAAAAACTGTATTGCTCTGTATGGATCTTCATTTGAAAAAGTTTACAATAATTATAAAATAGAAAAGCTCGCATTTTATGATTAGAATGTGACTTTATTATTAGTTTATGTCGTATAGAAATACAAAATGTGCCGCTGTAATATGTAAAGCCATTTTAGCGGCACCTTGTGGTATTTTCACAAACTGCATCTCCTCCTTCTTTCGGTTTCTCCCTTTATCAGGGGTCACCACAGCGAGTTAAACGCTTCAACCTCACCCTGTCCTCCACGTCCTCTACTTTCACCCCAACTCCCTGCATATCTTCCTTTAACGAACTGCATCTCCAATGGCACTAAATGAGTTTGTCATTATCTTTCAGGAAGAAGTGTCCAAGATGCTAGCCCACAACTACAGCGACCTGGGTTTGCGCCCCAGTGGTTCCCTATGGCTGGGTCAGTCATCACATGCAAACACGATTGGCTGTGTCTGAGGGAGGAGAGACTGGTCATTGGATCTTCCCCTGGCACTGCAACGGAGGCTACCATCCAGCCCTATGATGGACTGGTGTCTTATGGCAAACATAAGCTTGCACCTTGTGGTCTCTGGGTGAAAGGCACTGGAACTCCTGTGAACCTTAAAGCACGGTTAAAACTCGTACGCAAATTCTTGCAACGTTCAAATTGCTTTACCTCCCCATGTTTAAATACATAAATTTGTGAAAGTGTATTATGGTACGAACAGATATGTTGATGCTCCTCAGTTACAAAACCATCACTCAAGGGTTTGGACTCCAACCAATCCGCAGCCAGATACAAACTGAGGAATCTCTAGAACGTTGTTACTAATCAGTTGTTACATCCATTTATCTGAACCACCACCAAACCTCCAGCCCCCGACATTAGTACTAGATTTTGTCTAGTCGCTGCAGATGCATTATAAAAGTTAACCAAAGGCTGATCTAACATCACCAAGCTAAAATGAAATACTGAGCACGCTGCAGTTAGTCCAGTAGATATGCACTTGCTCATGTCAAAGCAAGGCAATCTATATGATTTGCCAACTGACTGATATTGATTTCTCATCAGTGAAAACGGATTTGCCTGGTTAGAGAAAAAAATACTGATGGGGGAGCGTAACTTCTCTATACTGACTGACTCTACTCACCATCATGTTAAATAAATAATATATAACCACTAATAAAATGTTAGGTTTTAACAGCTCAAGGTCACAAAGATTCTCTAGAAAAATGTATTTCCTTCAGCTGAGATGGCTGATCATTCCCAATAGGAACAAATTCTCAGGGCTAGAACTGTTGCCCAAGTTTACATCTCTGCCCTCAGCAGAATGAAAGCACCAGCTTTAATATTAAAATGATTATACTCAGAGGTCACCGGCTATTAAAGATTTACCATTAAGCAACTGATTTAAGTCTGAGAGGTAAAGCCACACCATAGTCAGCACTACCCTTTCTGTATTCACTCAGGCAGGCAGCTTCATATACATTTTAGCAGATTTATATTTGCATGGCAGTCCTGCAATGAGACTGATTACAGCTAATCATGGCAATTCCAAAGAGAAGTGAACTACTTTAAATTAGATTTTGATCCTACAGCATGCAATTACGAGTCATTAGATAAGAATAAATAGCTGCTTGCATGCCTGCAGAGAACACTCAACCTCAAACAACCTCAAACTCTGTCTGGAAGCTATACTACAAACCCAAAAGAAAATGAAAGGTGTCACAGGATCAATTTGCATCACATTTTGGAAACAGCACACAACACGGTGAAGTTTTAGCCAAAACAATTTATTGAAAAAGAGAGACTGGGTTGGACAGCCATTCTGTTACCAAACAATGGATGGTGAAGGCGTTTGGCTCCATTCTTCTCTTGTTTGGAATGATCAAAGACCAAAGCTTTAAGGTATGGGCAGGCAAGCCCAGCCCCTCCTCTCCCTTCCTCTACACTGGAACACCTAGCAAAGAGCTTAATGCTGCTTCCTTCTGAAGGAACACCCTGATGGACAAAGAGCAAGTGTTCAATTCTTAGACATTTAAAAATAAAAATAAAAAACATACAACTAAACAAATGACTAATGAAAAGGTTCAGAATTTGTTCACATGACACTAAAAAGAGTAAACACCACCTAGACTAGAGATGCATTGAAATTTCACACAAGAAAAACTGCCTTGAGTGTTTGAGTCTGACACTCAAGTCTACCATGACCCAGACGACAGAATTTGGCCCTTTTTGACCACAAAAAGCTGATGTCAGGTTGGAGCAGAGAATGACAAGGAACAAGGGCTTGAACATGATGTGCAAACTGAAATTGCATGGCTTTGAGCCCATCAGAGAAGGGTTTAAACAGAGGATGTGATTAAGGAAATGCAGGATAGGTGAGTGAAATCAACAGCCTGGCAATTGGGTGCCCTAGCCCGAATGGGGGTGTGGGCTCCCCTCACCAACAGGGCCAGTTGTATCTGGAATACACCACCAGGACTCAAACGTGGGCCACCGTACTGGTGAGCTAACGAGTGCTCACACTACCTTCAGTGTCTCAACTGTTTGTACCTGATCTCTTAACGTCATGTTCTGCACCCAAGCCATTCCCATGACAGGAAAGTCTTTTATACCATATAAGCTTTATTCATATGCATAACCACCTTACATGCCCTGTAATGGTAATAAAGCAACCAGGCATACTTCCACTGCCCTATCAGCAAGAAACAAGCTAGCTGAAGTCCTGCTGTAAAAACAGCTGGAATCTAAACCAGCAAACTGGAAGAATCCCCATCATCTATTAAAGACGAATTAGGTCTCCTCTGGAGTTCTTGTAGCATGCAGATAGTTCCATTTTGCTGCCGCAGGCCAATTTCTCTGCAGAAATCAATGGCAGCAATGCATTTTTAAGCTAACTAATGTAACTATATTGGGACAAACTTGGAAGATTGCCAAGTATTTCTGCCATTTCCGACATACAGTACTTTAATCATCCTAAAATGAAAGCAAACGTAACTAAAAGCAGTAAACGTATACAGAATCACCAGATTTTAAAATAACCATAATATTTCAGTGTCAGTCAGTCTCTAAAAGTCAATACTGTATACTCTAAACTATACACAAATTCGCCACATCAAGACAAATATGCTATTGCCTTTCATCTATGGCTCTATTATTAGAATCCACTGTGGGATGCCCCAAATCAAGGTCAAACTATGCCTCAGTACAAATGTTCTTCAATCACGAGTTCCACATTAGACAAGTTCACAGCATGAAGTCTCACTGGATCAAATGGGAAGTCAAAACTGGCATAGGACCAGTACAGCCTGAGAAATACTGCATGAGCTTTCCAAAGTAATGAACATTTAATGATTTTTTCAAACCTACTACGGGTCAAAAAAACATTATAGTTTTATGGAATTTCAAGGACCTGAAATGGAGACTTTCCCAAAATGTCATATAGCATTACCTCTTTGTTTAACCTGCTCTGAGCAGTGCTGAATACTACACCTGAGTACAATACATCAATACTGAGTACTGAACCTGCCAGCACACATCCCATATAGACCAGACCACACACTGCACTTGAAGCCTTCCCTGTGTAATAATCAACAGAAAGTAAACAAGCAACTATGACCACCTTTGTCAGATTGATTGCATTGCTGTGATGATGTTGTTGTTGGGTTAAAATGCAACCATGGGGGTTTTTGCACACACCTCAATGAGCAGCTTGCCATAAACATTTCTAGCAAACATAAGGATTGAATGAAACAGAGCAGAGCAGTCCTTTTCAAATACAGCAAATATGACTTTAGGGATGCAAAGAAAAACACCACAGACCATAAAGTTGACAGGTTCAAGCTTAGGCTGACTCATAAGTTCTATCAATTGTAATTCATTCCCCACCTAAAGAAGAGAGGACAGACTTCACTCAAACGGAGTATGATTAATCAAACTTACAGACAACGATCCACCACTGCTCCACACCGATGTGAAACTTGCTAGCTAGAACCAACAACTTTCTTTTTGGAACGCCGACATGTGAAAAAGACTTTATATGTAGCTGTGATGTGTTCACTCAAAAGCTTTAAGTCACCTTTCATGACATGCATACCTAGCAAATCAGCCAGCAATTCCACTATATAGCTTAATAGGCTAGATGGCAAGACAACAGGAAAAGAAATTATTGCTCAACATGAACGTAATGAGCCAAAAATCAGGTTTACATGTTTGCTTTATAAAATAGTGACTTCTGATTGTGTTTTTGAAAAGACAAGCATTTGTTTTTATGTACTTAATGTCATGTTCTCCACCTAAACCATTCTTATGACAGGAAAGTCTTTGATATCCTATAGTATTTATTCCTATGTATAACCATCTTACATAACCTGTAATGGAATGACAAGTACTTAAAAATATATAAATTTAAAAAATCTAAAATGTACAGGTGCTCTCCAATTTACGATGGGGTTATGTTCTGACAAACCCCACGTTAAGCTGAATGTAGCCTCTGAGGAGAGTATCATACTGCATAAAACATCAAAGGTCTGTATTACTGATACCTTACATGACCAGCGATTACAGATCGCTTGTTTAATGTCTCTGGAGATCATGATTTGATTTCAGAGAGCTATTTAAACTCCATACACACGCTTTCAGAGTACACCAAGTTCAAACCTTTGTTTCCTAATCCCTGGTTGTTCACCATCTGCATTCATCTCTGTTCTCAGGTCCAGCCTGACATCAACCCTTTTGTGGTCAAATTAGGGTCCTTTTCACTTTCAGAACTTTTCAGTAGCCACAATTCTCATTGCATATCTAGTGTAAATAACAGCTGGTTGGGCTTTAATGATAAAGAACTGTTCTGTTTACACAGTTTCAACACTTGATGCATGGCTAATTCCTGATAGACAAGTACCTTCCGTGAGACGTGCTTTGCCTCCAGTGGGTTGACACAGCACAGTGGAGCAACCAACACACAGCACTACTGTCTGGGCATGGCTGAAGACTGTGGTGATCTTGTAGCATCCTGTGACAAAGGTGCGTCTCATGTTAGATTTAAATTGTAATCATGCCTCAAGGTTTCACCAACATATTACCTTAACTTAAAGTACTGGACTACTGACCACAAGGTCTAGGGTTCAAGTCCCAGCAATCACAAGATAACACTGCTGGGTCCTTGAGCAAGGTCCTTAACTGAAAATTACTCGGCATGTTCAATGTAAGATTGCATCAGGTGCATGTCGCTCTGAATAAGAGCTTTTGCCAATAACTAAATGTAAACTGAGGGACTTTTATTAAACTCTGACTTGTATTCAACCTTAAATCGCAGACTCCTCTACTGTCCAACCAGTGGCATATCTTATTCCTCAACTGTAACGTAAGAAAGCACCAATTTCTCCATTTTGTTTTAATAACAATATTCTGCACCAGTCTACTTGAAATACCACCTCTGCCAAGTTGCCACTGTTGAGTCCTTGAGTAAGACCCTTAACCCACAACTGCTTAGATTGTAAGACTGTATCAACTGTAAGTTGCTCTGGGTAAGGGAATGTGCTAAGTGACAAATAAAAAATAAAAAAAGCCGCCAGATCTCTCTACTCCTCAGCCCTACTGAGATCCCACTGCTCTTAAGCAATTAAGTACTGTACAATAACTTCGCATTGCTCCTACATGTAATACCATGTTTACGGGGAAATACAAACCTGGACACTTGACATCCATGAAATAGGAATTGGGGCTCTGTACGAGACGCTTCTTCTTGTGCCTCCTCCTCTCCTCCTCAGGGGTGGGGTGCAACAAGTCTTTTGCGAGCTGGTAAATATTACATGACTTGGTTAATCCCAGAGAAACACAACGAACTCCGTACAAGTAAATACCACATGTCTAAGTGAAGGCCTGGTACATTTGGGGTATTCGCCTACAGCACTTAATCGGGTCTTCTTTTTAATATATAAACGATCTTTGACGTGTTTATTGTCTTATTTGTCGATCTCAGTGCAAAAACGGTGACTGAAACGCCGGATGCGTCACACAGTAGAAAAGGCTTGAAGGCGCCTCCATGTTTTGTTCAATGCGCGCCGCCATCTTGTCTATAAGCGTGCAGCCACACCATTGAAATATAACTTCGTTTTAACAGCAAACTAGATCGAATTTGGGCCTTTTACTCCGTTGTGTGCTTAATATAACCTTCCGCAATACATATAGGTTAATCCATCCTACGAATACGCCTAAATGATCGCATTTCATCAATCCGTTGGATTCATATACTCACTGGCATGTTGGCGAAGAGTTAGCCGCTGCCGAAAAGGAAGTACATAGCGGAAGCTAGTGCATATTATCAACTGAGCACGTGAGCATTCCGGAAATACGTACTGTAAGGACTTGCAGGGAGGACATTTTAGTAAGGTCACATGGCGTTTTGTGACAAATTTATTTAAAAAGTATTTTTCACAACAGAGGTTTGTCTCAAAGCATATGGAAAATATGCAACAAAAATATGCGACAAAAAAAGGTCTCTTTTTTGAGTCTTGGTTCTCTGAAGGTTTTAAACTCATCACATGTAGGAGTTTTTTTTCTTCCAAGCTCCTTGGGCAGCCTGCGCAGTATACCTAAGCTAAACTAAAAAAATACCTAAATAATAACTTTATAATAATATTTGAATGCACAGATGCTAAATATAAAACCTAATAGAGAAAATACCATAAAAAATATGACAAATATAATGTCATATGAGATATCAGCATGAAAGATAGCATGAGAGGCAAGAAGAACAGCAACCCAACATCCCAGAGCACCACAAAACATTGTTCTCCTGCTCATAGACTTTCTTTCAGTACTTACACTCTACACTTGTTTGGTAAGAACAAAGATAAAGATATGGTTTGTAGTGGTACTGTATTTATTTGTTTGATTAGCCATCCCATACTCCTCAAGACATTAGTTCTGTACACATACACACATTCTTATACATATATGCCATTATATAAAACATCAAAAACACACACATTGTGAGATTAATTAAGGGTCGGCTTTATGCCATACTTTATTTTGTCGGCAAGCCAAATTTGGCTTTCAAACAAAAGTCATGGTCTGATCTCCTCTTAGCCATTTATCTACGTTTGAATATGGCTTTGACTTCATAGACCTAATTGATATACCCTCACACCCTTTATCATAATTTGTGTGTTAAGGGCTTGCTTGCCAGCACAACTGTAGCAACGATGCAGTGCTCCAGTTTGAACTCTGAGCCTTCTGGTCAAGTTTATCTTACCTGCTGTACCACTTCTCTCCAAAGTTGAAATCTTATCTGCTATAATCTTATGTGCTTTTTTTTAAATTGTTAGAATTCAAGCTTCTTCAAAAACAAAGAATGACTTTACTCAATAATTTAAAATATGGTGAAGCTACTGTACAAAAGAGAATTTTATTTACAATTTAAACCCCTGTTTCTAGTCATTTGTTTTAATTGCAGGGGAATACAGTTTTTTGTTTAAAAACATATTCAAGGAAACATCATTGTTTTGCATAGTATACAATTTAGGAATAAAACAAATCGTGAACTCAGTATTGTGAATCGAATCGAGAGCAGAGAGCATAGTTGCACTCTGTATCTTAAATACCATCTTTAAGTCCTAGTGCTTCTACAAATTTTTAGCAGTTTTGGGGAGAGATCTTGGGATCCTGAGTGATCTTGATGTTTCCTTTACACACACACACACACACACACACACACACACACACACGTAAATTAAATGGCAACAAGACCAAACACACAAAAAATGATGTGGCTTGTGGGTTGAATCCTGGGCATGTTGGTGAATCACAAAGTGCAGCTCTCACACTGGTCAGCAGCCATGTAGGTTGGCGTTGGAGGTGGTGGAGGATCACATCTCAGTGACAACAGCAACAAAACAAAGACGAACCATGTTCAAGAAAGGCCTGGCAAGCTACTTCCAAATCCTGGAACAAAAGCCTATGCCATGCCATAATTGCCTTATCCAGAATCCATAACACAGGAAGACTGGTGCATTAACTTACTTAAACAAGCTCAACTAAAAGATAGATTGATAGGAAATGATCACAAATCAAGCCACTCATGCAGCAACAAATAATCAATCCTCAAACTAAGATCTAAATCTAATTAATTTTCTGCCATTAATATATAACTAATGACCTCTTATTTTTCCAACAGACTGAGCTAAAATAGGTGCAGAGGAAATCCAAACAGGGAATGCAGGAAAATCAGAACAAAGTGGAGGAACTGAAACATGCTCTGAACAATAAGGTCAGTAGTAAGTAGACAGCTGTGTTTATAGATATGCTATTGTACAGTAGAGTTCAGTCAGAGAGGAGAACAGTGAATCAGATTCTCTTTATGCACTATATATATACCTTCTTTTAACTAAACTTTATTTATGCCTGCTTTATGAAGCTGTTTAGCTGAAAGCGGCTGCTGTCAGATTCTCTGCAATAATTGTGAGTAGTGTGACATTTATGCAGACGTGAGCTAAGCTGAACACAACCATGGGGTGAGAAGTAATGGTTCTGTAGAAATAGGATAACACTAGCTGAGATTTTCTCGGTACCTTGGTTCTCGTTGTTAATTTCCAGATGGCTTGTCGAGAAAAGAAAAAATGACGAGTAACAAGCTAATTTTCCCCATAAGGCGTTATGGGGAAATAAATACAATAAACAAACAAACAAATAAATACAGTAAATTGAATGAATCCATTCCAGACCCTCAGAAAATCCACACTGTATAAGGCATTATATGCATTAATGGAGGTTGTATTGTACAGGTGCTCCCTGATTTACAATGGGGATATGTTCAGACAAATCCATCACAAGTTAAATGTATCATGAACTGGGTAGTTTAACGAGTGTTTGGTAAAGGGGTCTATATTACGTACATACATAGGGAAGATATGGAAAAGATATTATAATAAGTAATGATAACTTAGTTAATGTTTAAAACACTTACAGTACATTAACCTACAGTTGGCCAAAATTATTATCACAAAGCTTATTGTATAATAAAGTGTTGAAAAACCTCATGTAACTTAGTGAGTAATGGCTTGAAAGGGAAAGGTAGAACCAACACTTACTGTGTTAATGAACTCCAGATGCTAGCATAGCTGCTAAACTACCTGCAGCCTGTGTTCTGGAGCATTCAGTTCCTGTTTTGCTTTCGGTTGGCTCTTATAAACTAACCTTTTTAGGATCCATGGAGAACACCAAGAATACAGTCGTGTAGATGTAGAAGGTGAAATTAGAATCAGGTGTTTTCAATCAATGGGATGACAATTAGGTGTGTTTTATTTAAAGAACAGGGATCTATCAAAGTCTGCTCTTCACAACACATGTTTGTGGAAGTGTATCATGGCATGAACAAAGGAGATTTCTGAGGATCTCAGAAAAAGAGTTGTTGATGCTCATCAGGCTGGAAAAAGTTACAAAACCATCTCTAAAGAGTTTGGACTCCACCAATTCACAGTCAGACAGATTGTGTTCAAATAAAGGAAATTCAAGACAATTGTTACCCTCCCCAGGAGTGGTCGACCCACAAGGATCACTCCAAGGGCATGGCGTGTAATAGTTGGCGAGGTCACAAAAGGCCCCCAGGGTAACTTCTAAGCAACTGAAGGCCTCTCTCACATTGGCTAATGTTAATGTTCATGAGTCCACCATCAGAAGAACACTGAACAACAATGGTGTGCATGGCAGGGTTGGAAGAAGAAAGCCACTGCTCTTCAAAAAGAACATTGCTGCTCGTCTGCAGTTTGCTAAAGGTCACGTGGACAAGCCAGAAGGCTATTGGAAGAATGTTTTGTGGACAGATGAGACCAAAATAGAACTTTTTGGTTTAAAAGAAAAGTGTTATGTTTGGAGAAAGGAAAACACTGCATTCCAGCCTAAGAACCTTATCCCATCTGTGAAACATGGTGGTGGTA
>JAJAGP010004834.1:0-42214 GCA_025084515.1 Ancistrus triradiatus | reverse complement strand
GTTTGACTACATTCTGGTCATCGATACCGAAGGTCTGCGAGCTTTAGAACTAGCAGGAATCAACACCATACATCACGACAACGAACTTGCCACATTTGTTGTAGGGCTGGGAAATATGACACTGATTAACATCTATGGAGAGAACCCTTGTGAGATGCAGGAAATCCTTCAGATTGTTGTCCATGCATTTCTGAGGATGAAGGAGATCAATCTGAGCCCTAGTTGCATGTTTGTTCATCAAAATGTCACTGACATTGTCGCTCAAGAGAAAGTCATGGATGGAAGAATCCATTTACAGGAAACACTGGACAAAATGACTAAAGAAGCAGCTAAAGATGCAGACTGTTATGTAGAAAATTTCACTGATGTGATTGGATTTGATGTAGAGAAGGATGTAAAGTACTTTGCATCACTCTGGCAGGGTTCCCCACCCATGGCACCTCCAAACCCAAGCTACAGTCAGAATATTCAGGAGCTTAAACAAGATATTCGTAAATGTGCATCAACTACAAACGGACTGAAGTTATCAGAATTTACCCAACGTGTGAAAAACCTGTGGGAAGCTCTACTGAAGGAAAATTTTGTCTTTAGTTTCAGGAATGCTCAAGAGATATCAGTGTACAGGAAACTAGAGCAGGAGTACGGAAAGTGGGCCTGGAAGCTGAGGAGTGCCATGCTGGGTATAGAAGACAAGATGCTCAATAGAGTTGCTAGTGGAGTTGTGGAAACCGTCCAAATGCAAGACCTAAAGATGGAAATGGCCCCAACATTAAAAGAGGTCCAAAAGGCATTTAACTCCTTTTTTGAGGAAGATGGTGACAGGGAGACACTGATCCACTGGAAATGCAAATTTGAGACACAAATTCAAGACCTCCATGATGGTTTAATCAATGAAGCAAAACAAAAGGTGGAGGACAGCATTCAACAGAAAACCACCCTAAAAAACCTGGACCGGCAACGGAAAGACTACGAGAAGAAACTATTTGAAAAGAGCAAAGAGCTCGCTTTAAAACTCAAAGGAAATGTCAACAGTGAAAACCATGCCAACAATGAATTTGACTTCATGTGGAGCAGCTGGGTCTCCCAAATATCTGAACAACTTTCAACCATCTCAGATGTTGACATATCAAAAGATGTAACTGAAGTTATGGGAGAGTTCTATGGACACGATTTAGTTTCTAAACAACCACGTTCTTTTCAGTACATCACCTTTGGAACTGCTGCCGATTACAACAGGTACGTCCTCAAAAACAAGAGCATGGTAAAGAAAGGTCCCATGTCGCTTTTTGGTGGAGAATTATTTAAATCAGAGGACACAAAATCAATCCATGGTCTCATTTCTAAGGCAACTGAACAAATAAAGCACACCATGGAGTCGTTTCCATTTTCCACCCAGGGATACCATTCACATTACATAAGAGTCATTGCACAAGACATCAAAACTCTGGTTAATGATTTTGAATCAGAGTTAAGGAGGAAACAAAAGTTGCTTGGTGATGCCTCAATTTTTAAAAAGGAATTCTATATCGATCTCACCTTTTATGTGTGCAAGGAAGTAGAAAGACGCATTTCAGAGCTTCACAGAAAATTCAAAGTGGCAAACGACCCCCTTAATTACTTTGAAAAGAAGAAGCCAGAGTACTTCAACATCTTCCATAATTACTATGCAGGGGCCACATCAGCGGTCATCCTTGGAGAACAAGTTTGCAATAACCTGAAAGATCCAATTCTTCAGAGTGTCTACAACATGATCGCCCAATTTGTGAGTGGACAAATGAGAGGGAAAGTGCCATTCAATGGCAACAGAGCTGATTTGGAAAAACAGATTCTGAAGTCTCTGGCAGAGCAAACAGGAAATAAGGACGAGAGGTTTAAGAACTACTTAACGTACATGCAACAACCTAGGGAACATTTTGAAAAGTTTATCAGAGACAAGGTCAAAGAGTTCATGGCAGAAAACAACCCTCAGGCCATCTCCACAATCAAAGGTTGCATTGACCACAAACAGAAAATCATCCTTAGTTTTGCAACAATGGCCACAGACCAAGCCAGGCTTTTTAATGGAGATACAAACTTTTGGCTGAATTTGTTCTCCCAAGGTCTTGCAGATGAATTGGGAGATACTAGAATTTACCATTGCGATGAAGAGTCTAGGAACAGCATGGACTTTGACATCCTTGTGGAAGTTATAAAGAAAGAGCTCGCAGCTGTTGCTGAAGACCTTCAGGGAAGCCTCAGTGAGCTTTCACAGCTCAGAATGGAGAAGTTCAGAGAGAGGCCTGATGACATCCTAATCAAATACTTCTGCACATGTTGCTGGGAGCAGTGCCCCTTCTGCGGTGCCGTCTGTACCAATAGCCAAAATGACCATCCTGGAGACCACAATGCCGATTTCCATCGGACGTCCGGAATGAACGGACTGCATTATAAGGATACAACTGAGTTCTTCCTAAACTTTTGCACAGTAGCAGTAGCGAGTGATGAAAACTTTTGCCCAGCCAGTGATTACAATTCAACTTGCCCTTTCAAAGACTACAGGACAGCGGGGGAAAGGTACGCCAAGTGGCGCATCTCCACAGACTTTTCAGAGCCTCCCTACTGGAAATGGTTTATTTGTGAATACCAGGAAAATCTTGAAAAGCACCATAACAGAAAGTTCTACGGTAGAGGGCAGATTCCTGATGGCTGGAAACGTTATACGAAATTGCATGCCATCACAAGCTTAGAACTACGTTAGTAACTAAAAAATTTTTGTAACTGTTAGAAGAGCATCAGGAAGCTTCAGCCCACATTATCACACTGCTCGTAAAAAAATAAAAACCAAACCTAGCAACACATTTTTCACATTTTGTTCTTGAACTTTGTGTTTCAGTGTTACAATGATGGTTGCATGTTACAGGTAAAGTTTACTATGTTTTTAAGGCAAGGTAGTTATCCATACGCAAATTCCATACATGTGAAATATGGCAAAAATGTGGGCACTTTACCAAATGATTCACTAGTGTGAGGTACCTGAGATACTTTGACTTGTTGACTACTGTAGTTCAAGCATGTTTAAAAGATTTCAAATATCGCACCGCATGGCCAAAAGAACATGCTATTGGGATTCAGCTACATTATCCCTATACCCATTGCTAACTGCTTTGCACACAGCCATCAATCTCTGTAGCCAAACATTCCCAGAGTAATGCTTGCTTATATGGAAGAGTTTAGTGACTTTTAATGTAGCCATCTTCCATCTTCATTCTCCAGAAATTGGAGATCAGCAATCACACAGTTTTGGCTATGTATAGTTCTATATATGTCCATGTTTTTTTAATTATCCCCAAAGTAAGCTGATTACTCTTTGTATAACAACTGTTCGTGTTCTTTCCAAAGGAAAACATCATATACTTATAACCAGTGTGCTGCATGTGAATATAAAAGATACAACTGATATAAAAGCTACAATAAACTATCTGCAGATGACACTGAACATCCTCTATTCACTTGTTTTTTTTGTCACTTTAAAACTCCATTTACGTTATATGGTAACACACTAACACTGTACAGTAGATTGGTATTATTCCCACATCAGTATTTTCTGATAATCTTCTGATAATTCTCACATTACAAACCTAAAATACAGAGGGGACAAAACGACCGAACAATGACACGTGGCTCTGCACTGCTGTGTGTTCAGTGAAGTTATTACAGAAAACATAGGAATCTACTTTCTTACAGCTGCTCACACTGCCCTCGTCTGGTACACACTGAGAGCAGCAGCTCAATTATTTTTATTCTTTTCATTTACTTACAGTATTTATTTTACTTGATATGTGTAGTAAGCAAAATTACAGTCTCAAAACAAAAGGACAAGCCATGACGTCATACGGATAAGAAAAATAAGAATATGACCACACTTGTTCACACATGCTGTCCTAATATAGTCACCTTCAAAATTAGTAAAATTATTTTTAAATCATATCGCCTGGCTTACAATTCGTTCAAAACATTTTAACGATTCCAGAATTACTTTGTGAAGTGTTTTAAGCGTATGGCCTGTTTTCATCCACTAGATGTCGACAATGTATAAAAATAGTATGCTCACGTGATTCTCCTTAAACTCATATACACTGCATATATTCTATATTGATTGATAGTGGTAGCTCGAGTACTGAGAAGATTTTTCCCGCAAGGAATAATCTGGTAATGAATCTGGTATCTGGTAATTATTTTCCCACCCAAACTCAAAATTGTCTTGAGTCTGGAGTTGAGCTCTCCTGCGATGGGGATTTAAAAGTCTATGTCTTTTCCTGCTTCCGATGTGCTCTTTCTGTTCTGAGACGTTTTCTAGCATGTTTTCTGACGCATTCTCTGTTCTCTGCAGGCATGTGAATAATTCTCTGAGGCACTTTCTTAGGCAGTCTCTAAAGAATTTTCTTTGTTTTTCTGGGGCGTTCTCTGACCTGTTTTCTGATGCCCTCTCTGAGGTATCTGAAGCATTCTGTGAGGTGTTTTCTGAGCTATTCTGAGGCATTCTCTGATGTGTTTTCTAAGGCTCCGAGTCTCTGACAAGCTCTTGGTCGCTGGGGATTTTAAAATACACTTTTCCCACTTCTGAGGTGTTTTCTGTTTCGTTCTTGAAGGCATTTTCTTTGATGTTCTGAGACGTACACTGAAGCATTCTGTAAGACATTCTGAGGTGTTTTCCAAACTGTTCTGACGCGTTCTCTGACGTGTTTTCTGCGGCTCTGAGTCTGAGACAAGCTCTTGGGCACTGGGGATGTAAAAATACACTTTTCCCACTGAGGCATTCTCTGAGGCATTTTCAGAGGTGTTTTCTAAGACATTGTCTGAAGCATTCTGTAAGGCCTTCTGAGGCATTTTCTTTGGTGTTTTGAGGTGTTCTTTGAAGTCAAGTCAAGTCAGATCTATTTATAAGGCGCTTTTTACAATGGAGCATTGTCTCAAAGCAACTTTACAAGTTTAGATTATCTCCTAATAAATACGTCCAATCCCAAATTGAGCAAGCCTAGGGCGACAGTGGCAAGGAAAAACTCCCTGAGTGTTATCGGAAGAAACCTTGGGAGGACCAAGGCTCAAAAAGGGACCCAACCTCCTTGGGCGGCGTAGATGATTATCTAAGAGCGAAACTACAGTCATGGAGTCAAAGCATTTTGAAGCATTCTGTAAGACGTTCTGAGGCATTCTTTGATTTACTTTCTGAGGCAGTCTCTGAGGCATTTTCTTTGCTGTTCTGAGGTGTCCTCTGAGGCATTTTATTTGGCGTTCTTTGATGTGTTTTCTGATGTGTTCCATGTGGCATCTAAATCATTCCCTGCGGCATTTTCTGAGCTGTTCTGAGGCACTCTTTGACGTGTTTTCTGAGGCTCTGATTCATAGACAAGTTCTTGGGCGCTGGGGATTAAAAAATACACTTTTCCCACTTCTGGGGCATTTTCTTTGGTGTTAGGAGGTTTTGATTGGTTGTTCTCCAATGTGTTCTTTGAGCCATTCTGACATCTTTTCTGTGGTATTCTGAGGCATTTCTCTGGGGCATTCTCTGAAACATTCTGTGACGCATTATGAGGCATTCTCTAAGGCTTTCTGGTGAGTTTTCTGTTGTTCTCCGAAGCGTTCTAAATAGCTTTTTTTTTAGCCATTCTGTGGTGTTTTCTTCGGTTCCCAAACATTTTCTGCCATCTTTTGTACATACCTCCTTTTTTAGAAAATAATATTTTCAAGCCCCCTCACACCACACTGACACACACACATCTTTTGCTTTGAAACTCCACTAGAATTAACACTGTAACTTGTACATAACTACACCTCCTAATTAAATAAAACAAAGTGGGTTCAACATTAACTTTTTGTTTCCAAATTGCAGAGTCAGGCAAGCGACCATAAAGTTTTATTCACATATAACTAAGCACACATAAGCACATAATCTCTGGCCAGCTAAATAACGTGGCGTTGTTCTGTTTTAGAGTTCGCTGTCTTTTTGTTCTCAGTATGCGTCGCTTTGATTTCTGTGTGCCCAAGGTGTATTGATGGTACCCACTCAGGGTGTGTCTATATATATATTCAGGGGTTAGACAACGAAACTGAAACACCTGTCATTTTAGTGTGGGAGGTTTCATGGCTATATATATAATACACATATATATAATTATATATATATATATATATATATATATATATACCCATACATACAGGGGTTAGACAATGAAACTGAAACACCTGTCATTTTAGTGTGGGAGGTTTCATGGCTAAATTGGACCAGGCTGGTGGCCAATCTTCATTAATTGCACATTGCACCAGTAAGAGCAGAGTGTGAAGGTTCAATTAGCAGGGTAAGAGCACAGTTTTGCTCAAAATATTGCAATGCACACAACATTATGCGTGACATACCAGAGTTCAGATAGTTTCATGAACATGAAAGTGAAGTTGAACATCTCCCATGGCCTGCACAGTCACCAGTTTATTAGTAAATAGTAAATATTATTGAGCCACTTTGGAGTGTTTTGGAGAAGTGAGTCAGGAACGTTTTCCTCCACCAGATCATGTAGTGACCTTGGCGCACTATCCTGCCCAAGAAAGAAATGGCTAATAAAAAATCCCTCTGACCACTGTGCAGGACTCGTATATGTCATTTCCAAGACGAATTGACGCTGTATTGGCCGCAAAAGGAGGCCCTACACCATAGTAATAAATTATTGTGGTCTAAAATGACAGGTGTTTCAGTTTCATTGTTTAACCTTTGTATATAGATTACATAGATTTGATTACATATCAAATTTATGATATGTAAAACTTGCTGCTTAGAATCAACCCAAAAAACCTGCTTGCGCAGCTAGCCACATAATCACAAGACAGTTAAATGTGCTTTGATTAGAACTCCTGTCTGAAAATGCCGTGAAAACACAAATGTGTGTTTTGAAATTTTGTTGGCGGTGGTGTCTGTTTGTCTTCCACCTGCTCCACACGCCATGAGATGACACTATATCTCGGTGACATGCGTTCCTTTTTTTGCTTCCAAGCTGGAAAGCTGACAAATCGCACTCCGTTTGAAATACGCTTTCCACGCCAATCAATAATGCATTGCAATGCCTACAGTATTGCCATACCTGCAACACCTATTCTCTCGCTAGCCTTTTGATTGAGTTTTGATGCGTGAACGCTTATGAAGTAAATAACTATCCCATTGCATGACAACACTTATACATTATTTAAAAAATAGCGCTCTGTCTAAATGGATGTTAAGGGAATGTCAATGTTCAGTGTGTGCTGCTCCCACTGACTGAATCATATCACTAGAGTTGGCTTTATGATTTTTAGCCTAATGTTTTTCCCATTTTATTAATGGATTTATTTATTTTTCAAATTATAGTTAGTGTATTATACATTAAATCAAATCTAAATAACCCACAGAAACTTCTTGAGGGTGCTATCGCAATACCTATGGGGAAACTAGAGCGCCCCCAGGTCCCTCCCTGGCGGCCAGTCATGGTTTCGACCAAAGCCCACAATATACCGAATTACATACCGCAATACACTTATGCAGAATGGGCCAACGTTTCCTGACTAACACTGACAGTCACTAATGTTTATGTGACGTTATTCCCACATTACGATTCCTTTTGATAACGCTCAAATTACTAACCTGAAATACAGGGAAGAGATGTTCAAACAAGCACACGTAATTCTACACTGCCGCGTGTTCGGAGCCGTTTCGAGAAGAAATCGATTTTCTAATAGCTGCTCACACTGCCCTCTGCTGGTACAGAGTGTAGGAGCTCGATTTTTTCTTTCGTTTCATTTACTTAAGAGTATTTATTTCTTTTACTTAATGTGTGTAGCAGTGGGTTAAGCTCCGTATAGTAACCAAAATGTTAGTCTCGAAACACAAGGAAAAGCCATAATGTCGTATGAAACACGTAAACCTAAAATAAGAAAAACGAAAGTATAAGACCACACACTGTCCTGTTATATATTCACTTTGAAATGTTAGTAAACATATTTTTAAAATCATATAATAGCATCGTGGTTTAAAATTCGCTCAAAACATTTTAGCGATTCCCGGATTACTTCAGACGTTTGAATAGTCTACTTTTAGCGCAATGACTGTTTTCGTCCACGAGGTGTCGACAAAGTATAGGCATAAATAGCTCAGCTCGGGTCGATTTATTTAAACAATAAACTTATTTATACTGACTGTACAAGATTGTTTTAATAGGAAACCTCACAGCAAAGTTTAATTCGTTAAAGCTTGAATGCATAGTCATAATAAGAAGGCATAGAAAGAAGTCATTGCTGTTACGAGAATAAAACTGCAAGATGTGCCAATGGTAAATTAGTAATTAATTAAAGATTTACTTAAATACACAAATCATACATTGCAATACATTACTCTTACTGGCCACTTCATTAGGTACACCTAGTACCGAGTTGGACCAGGTAGCCTTCAGAACTAGCAGAGCTTTCTGTTAACATGAGTTTGTGTTATAACCCGAGTGTGTATTTGTACAGTTCCAGCTGCCCCTGTTCACTTTGAGCTTCGGTTTCTGTGACACTGGTGCCTGGAAAGTGTTGTAACACAACTTTGTCTACCAAAATCACATAACTCAGGTTGTGTAGTTCCTGATTTAAAAGGTGATGAAAATCATCTTTAGGAGGTTATGATGGTCTGATGGTCATCAAGGTGGTTTCAGCCTGTCTGAGGTGATTTAAATTAGGACTCGCTAACTCTACAGCACACACCCTCTAGAATTAATGCTGTTGCTTTATAGGCATTGAGATGTGAATGGACCTGAGACAACTGAAAGGTCAGAGCATGTATATGAATATGTATATTCTTCACTGTCTGTCTGACTGACTGTTAATGGAAGCCATTATTGTCAGGATCTATTAGCATTAGTTTAATGGCTGTTGCAGTTAGTATAGTTATCAGAAAGGAAATGTTCCATTTGTACACGTAAAACCTTCCAAGAGAAACTGAAGTGAACAAACAACAGCACTGAAGTGTTTTACTGGAGGCATGGACACCCAGACATTTACTGTTCCCATTAGTGTCTCTTTGACCTCCTTCACAATTATGCTGGTGATGTGACAGCGTGACAACAGCGTGACAGCGGTGAGATGTGCTGTAGGAACATGAGATTATGAGATTTATCAGTTTGATAGCATTATATGAATTATACCAAAAGGTGGTAATTCCAAAGGACTATGGTATTTCAGTTTACAATGCTGACACCTTCAGATTTCAGATAGTTCGCCATTAAGGGACTAAGACTAGAGCACACAGTTTCTGGAACACCTTCTGCGAACCGATCTCATCAGCGCACGTGACAGCAAGCTAACAGGGTTCGAGAGCTGGCCATAACACATACTTTTGTTTTGAGAGTCTTTACCTGCTGGAATAAACACTGAAACCAAAAAACGTTCCATTCCATTTAAGCCATCAATTAGATTCACAGCACTGGTAGACAAATGCAAATGGAGCCTGAAGTGTTGGCCCTTGTCCCGAGCAAAGCTTTGTTGGAAATGCTCTGTGTTAAATACAACAGAAGACTTGATTATGATTTCTGACTTAACGTCTGAAAATATCATGAACAAAAATATTGGCACCACACAAATTTTACTTACCAAAAGATAGTTCTTCCAATTGTGATTATGGTATTTCAACGTGCATTTTTGACAAACTCCAATCAGCTTTCTGGTTTGGTAATCAAGACGTTTACGTTTATATTTATTGATTTATTTAACGTCGCTATCAGCATCAGTGGCCATGTTCAGCGACACACAGAAGGTTACATCCATACATAAGGTCATCTCAAAACAAATCATTCATACACTCAAGTCAATTTAGTGTAGTCAATTAACCTAACATGCATGTCTTTGGACTGTGGGAGGAAAATGGAGTACCCGGAGTAAACCCACGCGGACACGGGGAGGACCCAGGCCGATCCAACCTGGGATTGAACCCAGGACCTTCTTGCTGTGAGGCAGCGATGCTACCCACCGGGTAATCAAGACTGACAGCAAGTAGTGATTTTGTGTCGCCACAGTTACAGTTGCAGTGAGGAAGGCAATAAGGAGAGCAGGGTGAAGTAGAATCAAATAAAGGGAATAAAACTTTACAAAGATCAACCAAATTTTTTCAGCAATAAAAATAAGCTGTTGTCTGATGCAATCGCTGCATAATTTGTATGGGTTCTGGACTTTATACTCGCTGTATTGTTGTTTATTGCGTGCCATACAACTTTACGACTGTGCGTCTGAGGTAAGTGTGGGCTTCTTTGTTTCTTACAAAGATCATAAAAAACAGCAGATTTAGATGTTTATGCAGAAGGATATGTGCTTGAGGGGTAAAGGTATGTAGAGGATCAGTCAAAAGAACAATGTCGATTTTGAACAGGCATATAGCATGGGTAGCAAAAGTTCAGAACAAATGTTTTGTATTTTAATCACAGTATGAATATCAGAAAGCATTCGTGTCGGGCTGGCACTGGGAATAAGAACGTAAGCTCAAGTGGTGGTAATTTATTACATAACATGAATGGCAACCGTAAAACCAGATAAGATAAGGAACTAGACATGTAGGATGACTAATCACATGCTTGTGGAAAACAGTGTGTTACATTTATTTAAACATTTTATTAAAATTTAACTTACTACTGAAAAGCGTCACCAATATTGATTCGAATTTGTTACCAAAGCAATCAGCTTTCATGTCATATCCACCCATCATTTTGTAATCTGAGATTTACAGCGTACTCGATTTCATTCTTTACAATCCCAAATCAGAAACAGTTGGGACGGAAATGGAAAATGCAAATTAACAAAAATGCACTGTTCATCAATAGCTGACCAAATTTGACCAAAAAGTGGTAATTCCAAAGGACTGTGGTATATCATCATGCATTTCTGAAAAACTCCAATCAGCTTTCTGGTTCGGTAATCAATAATTACAGCGAACAGTGATTTTGTGTCGCCACAGTTATAGTTACAGTGAGGAAGTCAGTGAGGAGACCAGGGTGAAGTAGAATCCAATAAAGGCAACAAAACTGGACAAATCATCCAACATTTTTCGAGAAAAAAAAAAAAAACATTGTCTGACGCTGCATAATTTGTATGTGGCATGGCCTTTATACTAAATTACCTGTTTAAACGGTTTAGTTATTTATTATTGTAATATTCCACAGAGTTAGGCTACAACGGGAATGACAACGACCGCATTGCACCCATGCCAATATCTCACATTAAAGCACGACCTCGAGTGTTTTATTGCGATTATACCACAGTTCCGTTATCGCCTTTTATTGGTAGATGTTAAGATAAAGAGGACAGAGAAAACGTTTTGTTTCTCAGCCTTCCGCCAGGTAAAATAGCTCCATTCTATCGTTCCCCCGCGGCTAAGCCCTTCAGTCATTAACGTCGAGGAACAGAATGACCAATAACTGTTTATTATGCAGACTATAAACACAAATATATTGATTGGTAATGTATTAAAAATAAAGTTTATTTACATTCAGTAAATAAAATGGGTGGGGTTTATAAGGCAGGCTGTTACTAAGATCCACTATTCTACCGACTGAAGCAAATTGGAGTGAGATCCCGGTGTTCTAACCAAAGTCTAGGATCCCGTTTGATTAGCGATTATGAATCTGTATGATGAAGCTTTTAATGTTAAACTGATCAGTCAGAAATGTAAGGGCAGAGTTACAGAGCATCAGCAGCTTCTCTGGGTTAAGAGCTGGACTTACAGATGAACTGTGTATTTGTTTTATTTACTCATTTGAATTTCATTTTCCTTTTGGTCAACATCCGTTGCTATAAATGTGTCGTAAACAACATTTGAGGTGATTTGACTATTTACATTATTAACATTTTACTCAAGCCACATGGATAGAACTCATGATGGTTGTCACCAGATTTAGGTTCAAATAGACACTAGAGGTCGCCAAAGTTAACGGTTTAATGAGTAAGTATGTTACTTAAAAGGAAGGTCCCAGAACACTCCACCTGGGATTGAACCCAGAACCTTCTTGCTCTGAGGCAACAGTGATACCCACTGATCTTACTGTCATACGTATTATAAAATAGTCAACCTGTAATTAAGTTGTGTAATACGCATAAGGAATGCTTGCACGCCTCCCATTGAAACAGAAAGCATTTTAAAACTTGAGAGGCCACATTCTTCATACCTGCACATAAATGTAATTATATGTACTAAATTTTCAGATCAGTTTCCTTCTCTATATACACTCACTCTCTCTCCTCCTTCTGAGTGTTCTTGTTTGCTCCCGCACCTTGTTATTTCAGTCAAGCTTTCTTTCGCACATGGACGCGTTTCCAGAAACAAGCAAAATAAGAAGCAAAATTAGACGGATGGACAAAAATTAGAAGGCACAGAAGCTTCTCTGGACAGGTTTTTTATTATTATTACTACTACTGTTTCAATTCAATATTACTATTATTATATTATATATTTCTATAACATATTCAATTAAATAATCTTTATTCAGTAGAGCTGCATGTGAATTCCGTTCCAACCCTCAGCCAGATCACCACGTGTAGTGTGTGGTAACAATCATTTTTGTTTCATTTCTAGGATCCACAGTGGCAGTTTCAGAAAGGTAGATGAAAGGGCAATACAACAGCAGACTTTTGTGGCAAACGTCTGACAAAAGATCAGGTACATATCAGCAGACCTCTGAATTCATCTAGGTAGGGACAATGACCTAACAATTCTAGCGATCAGTAGATGAACTGGGTAATGGTAATGAGCGACAGCATCGACAGAATAATAGCGATAATTTCAATCAATAATTTCTACAGGGACACATATGTTGACGATCCCTGATCATGGTCGTCCAAACTTGCACTAGTTGAAACAGTGACACAGAATGAGTTGTAACAATTGGTTTTTCACTCTACTTTTAGAAAATAGTGAGAAAATTGGAGAATGTGACAGTGTATGTCACGCCTGCCTCCGTTGCCGCTCCGCCCGCTCGCACCCTGCCTCGCTCATCCTCTCCCTCGTATTGATTGCCCACACCTGTTCTCATCTCTCGCTCCCCCTATTTAGTCTCCGTCTCTCTCCCCAGTCACTCGCTACACGACAAGGTAATCATAGCTGGTTAACTAGCTCTGCCTTACCTTTCGAATCCTTGTGTGTCAATAAAGCCTCCTGTCGTACTCCACAATTTGCATTTGTCTCCTACATCCCGTCGGCGTTACAGTTCGTGTAGCCCAAACATGGAGACAGCGGTTAGTGGTGCCGATTCTACCCCGTCTGCAGCGGAGCAGTTCGCCGAGCTCCACGCTCAAATTCAGGAAGTGGCTCAAGCGATTTCACTCCTCGTGGACAACCAACGCTCGCTCGGCTCGCTGGTTCCCTCCGTCGCCGAATTCACTCAGCGAGTGTCTCAGCTAACGCCTCCCCCTGCCGCCACGGGGTCTCCTGCTTCGGTTCCACTTCCTCCCAGTCCTCCCAGACCTCCTCACTCAGCCTATAAGATCTCTTTACCGGATAAATACAACGGCAACCCAGAACGCTGTGAAGGTTTCCTGCTCCAGTGCGACCTGTATTTCACCCACTCACCGCCAGAGTCCGACGCAGCTCGCATCGCCTTGGTAGTCTCCCTCCTCTCCGGTCCAGCCATGGATTGGGCTACAGCCGTCTGGACACAGCAAGGTGATGAAGCCAGGGATTACAGCCACTTCTTGACCGCTTTCCTCGCTGTCTTTCAGCACCCCCACGAGGGGCGATCTACAGGTGATATGTTACTCACTATACGGCAGGGCCGCCGCTCTGCTGCCGACTACGCCTTGCAGTTCCGCACCCTGGCTGCCCAGAGTGGATGGAATGCACCTGCCCTTCTCTCCGCGTTCCACCAGGGTCTGCGTCCCGACCTCAGGAGAGAACTGGCCGGGCGTGACCTCAACCTGTCCCTGGAGGAACTTATCACGCTCACCATCCGCCTGGACCAGCTCCTCGTTCCCCGGTCCACCCCCGCTCCTAGGCCTGCTCCTCCTCCTCTCCGCGACTCTTCGCCTCCTCCCGAGCCCATGGAACTCGCTCGCGCCCACCTGTCCTCCGAGGAACGCCGCCGCCGCTTTGAACAGGTCCTGTGCTGTTATTGCGGCTCGGACCGCCACCTACGCCCCGCCTGCGATCTCGCTCCGCCGCTCGGGCCAGCCAGTACGCGTGGCAGGGACCCGGCACGCACGCCCCGGGTGAGTCGAATCCCTCTTGATTCTTCGTTTACTCTGCCTGTGCTTTTGCGGCTCGCTCACGCTGATGTCCCCCTCACAGCACTGATCGACTCCGGCGCCCAGGGAAACTTCATCGCCGACCACCTGGTCAACAACTGGAAGATACCCTGCACTGCTCTCCCCAACGGCCGCCGCATCACCGCGGCCGACGGTCGGCCCCTCGGCTCGGGTCGCCTTACTCGTGTCACTGTTCCCCTCTGCCTGCTCACCAGCGCTACCCACCAGGAGACTCTCTCTCTGCTTCCGGTCAGTTCCCTGACATACCCTATCATCCTGGGGCTTCCTTGGCTTCGTTACCACGACCCTCTCATCTCCTGGTCCGCTCGTGAGCTCATCCGCTGGTCTCCACGATGTCAAGAACACTGCCTGCTCCGACCAGCCTTGCAAGTCAACTCACTCCTGCTCTCCGAGCCTCCGCCTCTCCCTCATAACGTGCCCCACCATTACAGAGACCTGGCATCAGTCTTCGGAACGGCCTCGGCACCTCCTCTTCCTCCACACCGCTCCTACGACTGCGCCATCGATCTCGTCCCGGGCGCTTCTCTACCCAAAGCGCGCCTGTATCCTCTGTCGTCGGTCGAAGAAAAGTCCATGTCTGATTACATCACGGAGTACCTGGACCTCGGCTTCATTCGAACATCAACCTCGCCCGTCTCGGCAGGCTTCTTCTTTGTGTCCAAACGCGATGGAGGCCTCAGGCCATGTATTGATTACCGGGAAATGAATCGCATCACCCGCAGGTATGCCTATCTGCTCCCGCTGGTACCTTCGGCCCTCGAGCAATTCCGCACTGAACACTGGTACACCAAGCTCGACCTCAGGAACGCCTACAACCTCATCCACGTCAAGGAGGGCGACGAGTGGAAAACCGCCTTCAGCACCAGTTCAGGACACTACGAGTACCTGGTGATGCCCTTCGGCCTGGCCAACGCGCCTTTCGTCTTCCAGGCGTTTATCAACGACGTGCTCCGGGATATGCTCGGCCGATTCGTCACTGTATACCTTGATGACATCCTTGTGTATTTGCCGGACTTCGACACTCACGTCACCCAGGTACGCCAGGTACTCGAGAGGCTCCAGCTCCATCATCTGCATGTAAAGGCAAAAAAGTGCGAATTCCACACCCAGTCGGTCCGTTACCTCGGCTACGTGATCTCTCCCTCCGGCATAGCCGTGGACGAGACCAAACTCTCTGCTCACATCGAGGTCCATCAAGCAATTGCAGCCCTTTCTAGGTTTCGCCAACTTTTACCGTCGCTTCATCAGGGACTTCTGGCACCCCTCACTGCTCTTCTGCAAGGCAAACCCCGCTCCCTCCGCTGGTCCCCGGAATCCGAGCGGACTTTCTGCGCACTCAAAGCCGCCTTCACTCTTGCTCCCATCCTGGGCCATCCTGACCCGGACCTCCTTGCCACTGTCGCCCTAGGCTTGCTCAATTTGGGATTGGACGTAGTTATTAGGAGATAATCTAAACTTGTAAAGTTGCTTTGAGACAATGCTCCATTGTAAAAAGCGCTATATAAATAAATCTGACTTGACTTGACTTGACTTGACCTCCCCTTCGTCCTAGAGGTCGACGCATCTTCGGTGGGCGTGGGTGCCATTCTGTCCCAGCGTCTCATGCGATCCACCTAGACTGCGGCCCGTCGTTTTCTTCTCACACAAATTAACCCCCGCCGAACGCAACTACGACGTGGGAGACCGAGAGCTGCTGGCCATCAAACTGTCCCTGGAAGAATGGAGGCACTGGCTTGAAGGCTCCAAACATCCCTTCATGGTGTTAACCGACCACAAAAACCTGGAATACCTCCGGTCGGCCAAACGCCTCAACGCCCGCCAGGCCCGCTGGTCCCTCTTCTTCCCCAGGTTTGCTTTTTCCATCGCCTATCGTCCAGGGACAAAGAACACCAAGGCAGACGCTTTGTCTCGCAGCCTCGATCCCGAGCCGGTATCCACGGAAGCGCCTGCATCCATCCTCCCGCCCTTGTGCACCATCGGCGCGATCCATTGGGACTTCGAACGCGAACTTGAATACAGGCTCTCCCAGACGCGAGTTCCACCATCCTGCCCGCCGGACAGGAGATTCGTGCCCCCTGACTTTCGCGACCGCCTCCTCGCCTGGGCTCACCTCTCCCTCTGCTCTGGCCATCCCGGGGAGACTCACATCCACCAACTTCTCGCAGCGAGCTATTGGTGGGAGAATATGCGCAAAGACGTGCACCGCTTCATCGCATCCTGCAGCGTCTGCGCACAGGCCAAGGTCCCACGCACTCTCCCGTCCGGACTGCTCCATCCCTTACCTGTGCCTCAACGACCCTGGTCACACATCGCTCTGGATTTTGTTACGGATCTCCCTTCCTCCCATGGTTTCACCGCCATCCTTTCCGTCATGGACCGCTTCTCCCGTGCCGTCCGCTTCATCCCTCTGCCCAGGATCCCTTCTGCGCTTCAGACAGCCGAGTGTCTTTTCGAGCACGTCTTCTGCTATTTCGGCATCCCCGAGGACGTTTTTCACCGACCGGGGACCCCAATTCACCTCTGCGGTGTGGCGCCCACGTTTTCTGGACAAGCTGGGTTTTCCTCCGTCAGCCTCTCCTCGGGCTACCATCCCCAGACCAACGGCCAATGTGAACGGTCGAACCAGGAGCTCAAGAAGTTCTTGTGCCGTGCTACTGCCTCCATAACCTCTCTCGACTGGCCGCAATTCCCTTCCCTGGGCTGAGATAGCCCAAAAACTCCCTCCAGCACCCCACCACCGTTCCTCACGCCGTTCCGTGCCAGTGCGTCCCTGGGCTTTCAGCCCCCCTTCGTGCCCTGGGAACTCCACGCCATCGGACGCCTCGGCCGTCGATGACTGGTTTCGCCGCAGCGAGGATGTCTGGTGCCAGGTCCACCTCCAGATTGACAAAGCCATCCGCCGATACAAAAGGCACGCCGACCGGCACCGACGCTCCGCTCCCATCTTCCAGCCCGGAGACCGTGTCTGGCTGTCCACCCGAGGTCTGCGCAGCATACAGGGAATTAACCCCTTTTCTCCCCGCTTTCTGGGTCCATTTAAGATAATACAACAGATTAACGAAGTCACATACCGTTTGCAACTGCCATCACATTTACGCATCTCTCCTACCTTCCATGTCTCGCTCCTGAAACCCTGGGTCTCCGGCCCGTGCAAGTCCTCGTCGCTCCTCCGGCCCCCCGGCTCCCGCCGCGCTCCCGCCTGCACGAGTTCTTCGAGGGGGGGCACTGTCACACCTGCCTCCGGCGCCGCTCCGCCCGCTCGCACCCTGCCTCGCTCATCCTCTCCCTCGTATTGATTGCCCACACCTGTTCTCATCTCTTGCTCCCCCTATTTAGTCTCCGTCTCTCTCCCCAGTCACTCGTTACACGACAAGGTAATCATACCTGGTTAACTAGCTCTGCCTTACCTTTCGAATCCTTGTGTGTCAATAAAGCCTCCTGTCGTACTCCACAACTTGCGTTTGTCTCCTACATCCTGTCAGCGTTACAGTGTAACAGAAATCGAGGTAGGCAAGGAAATTAATATATTTAATGATTTGGTATAACCATTAAACAAAAGAGATGCAGTTTAAAACTAGATATAGGTTTTTATAGAAGTGCTTTAAAATGCAAACTTTGATGCTGCCTCCATTGTTTTTCTATGCTTCTACAGAACCAAGGTTTTTTTTTTAAATTTTGCATTTCATTCCAGATGTCCTGGATGTATCTCAGAAATCTGTTGATAGGTTTACAAATGCAAAAATGAAGGTGGCTACTAGTGCAGTTTATTGTCTTCTTCCAAAAAGGCAGAGTGAATGAGCTTGGTTTTTGACAGACCTATTTTAGCTGTTGTGTAGTGTCCATATTCATGCTTCTGAATTAAGGAGTAAATACCACAACAGTTCCACATTTAGTACAACTAACAACTTGTCAATGTGGGCATGTGACAGAGGTATTTGACTTAATAAAACATTTTTGCCCTACATTCACATCCTCTAAGCCTTTATCAGCTGCAGTCTGTGTGGAGAAGAAATGGCATAAAGCACAAGCAATTAACACTGTCCTCATTCCAACAAAATTACTGCTATCCAAACTATGACTATTTCTGGGTGCCCAACCCTTCACAAGATCTTGACTGACATAAGGTTCACCTTCCCAAGGTAGTCAATGTCACTGAAAGTTCGGCACTGACTGTGTGCTAACAGGTTTCCTATGACGTTCAAGGCATCAGGAGAGAAACTGGATGAAGGAATAGGGGGGACAGAATATAGAGATTAACAGTGACTCAAATTCTGATTCCAGCAGCATACAATTTGTGAAGGCAAGTAAAGTCAAATTTTTGTTTATGAAAGACAACACAAAACTAACCAACAGAGACAAGCTAAACATACAGCAAGACAAATGGTTAGACACAATTGCTAATCAGGACTCTAAACCCAGAACTAGACAAATCAAAACTCAGTTACCAAGAGAAAATGCTAAACAAAGACCAAAACACTTATTGGCCCTTTCTGAGGCTTGGATTACCTCAATAAACACAGCAACACCTGCTGCACTCTCTTCAGCTTTCTTTTCTCTCTCAGCACATTTCCACAGGATGGCGTTCCTCTGGTTCGACTTAATGTCATCGGCCTCCCTACTGATGGCATCATGTTTATAGTCGTCAACCATCTTGGCTCTTTTGCCCTCACTGTTTGTCTTTTGCCTTCCACTGCTTCTTACCACCACTTCCATGCCCTCTACCACAGATACTGATCAGCAGAAACATGAAAACTCATATTTCAGTCTCCTTGACTGTCCTCTCATCTCTGTCATCTTCAGACTCCTCAGCAGTGCCCCAAGAAAATGGAGAAAAATCAACTCACCAACAGGCCTGGCTGAGTACTAAGCACTGCTTGCCTCTTTCTCTTCTACTGTCAATGCAGCCAAATCAATGTTCCTTCATTCCAACATCAACTCAAATCCAAGGAAATTGCTCTTAACCTTCTCTTCTGTACATGGCACAAATCTTCTGCCAACCTGCCCACTGGATCCAGTATCATCCACTGTACAGGCAATTTCCAGTAACATTTCACCATCACTGATACCTGGCCTAGTTTCTTCTCTCTTCAAAATGCCTACTGAGAAAAACAACACTACTACAGACATTTCCCTTCTTCCATACTTGTCCAAAAACTTCAAAAATGCTGTACTTGGACAGTTGTCCTCCATTCTTCAAGAAAACAACCACCTTCATACAATCGACTCTGGTTCCAAGGCATGTTATTCAACATAAAGGCCTCTCCTCACAGTAGCTGAAGCACTTCAAAGAGACAAGCAAAACACAATGTCTTCAGAACGTATCCTTCTGGATCGGTCTGCGGCATTTGGCACTGTAAATGATCCAATTATTATTAGGTAATCAGCTTCAGGATGCCTGGTACATGCTTCTCTGAGATTAAACAATGCTCATGAGGCCATGTAGTGGATTATGGCTTCACCTTTAAATTAATTAATTTAAAAAAAATTTATTTTAATTTCACTTGATTCCTTTGTAACTGGAGAATAAAGTACACCAGTTAATTTGAAGAAAACATTTTCTCAATTTGATAATGCAAGATCTTATTTTTGCCAGTGATCTTGTACTTAACTGAATGAAATTACATAATGAAGTAATGAAAATACTGTATTGAACCTACAGTAAGCTTTGTGTTCATGAGTCTGTGTATACAGGTTATGAGGTAGTTACTACACAGAACTTAGTTATCAGACTAAGAGCGGTTTTATGGTGATTTGACAAGGAAGCTTATGCAAGCTAACAGATATTATGGATATGTGAAATATACCACGGCAGAATGTGGTTTTAGAACACTAATAAGACTTCCAGAACTTGAAAAACACCCAAAACGAGTAAATGAAGTGGTACTTTAATTGTGTAATCTATTTAGCAGAACAGACAAGAAACACAAAAGGCATGCACATGGAGCAACAGAACAAACAGGATTAATTCGGGGGACGGGTGGACAGGACCAGTGAAACTGAATCGAACAATGACATATACAAATATGTAATTTTCTTCGTCCGTTTTTAGGCAGCAGCACTTAATTTGGAGAAAGAACTTTTTTTTTTACCACCCAAGCAAAATAGGGGGCAGGTATATGATGACAGCAGTATAACGAAAATTCTTAACTTATTAACTTATTCTCATTTTTAATCTTGTATTTTAATGTGGGGGTACCCCTGGTCAATGCAGGATTGCAAAAAAAACCCAGCTCCCACTCAGACAGACAAAAAGAACTGGATTCAGTGAAAAGAGAAACATACAACTGGACTTGGTAGTTACCAGGAGTGCAAAAATGTCACCTCACCAGAGGCAGGAATTGAACAAGAGAAGCTAATCAGTACAGCAATGAACCACCCTGGTGTGAGTCCAGTTGTGTTGATCTCCTGGCACTGGTTCCCATTGTGAGGAGAAAGCATAGATTACAAAAAAGTTTACCTTGTCTAGTTATTGGCAGCGTCCCTTAAAGTTCCCTTAGAATATAACATTTGATTACCCCATTTGTAGGCATTGAAACAAGAGCCGAATATCATCACAGAAAAACAGGCTAATGGGAAACTGGGTCTCAAGAGAAAGCCCAAACTGAAGGTAAGTAAAAGCTCGATGGTTGCTTTCACTATTAATGTCCAGCATATTTTCTAGTTTCAGTTGTTGGAGCAAAATTTGCTCAAAATTAATACAAGGTAAGTGCGAATTTTAGGTTCAGAAAGTCCAATGTTATGTAAAGTGTTATGGTTAATATAAAAATGTATTTAAATTTTCCTATAATCATATAAAGCCTCGGGCGATCCTGGAGTGATGCATGGGACAGATCCAGTTCTCCTGTCTCCAGTAGCACTAAGACTCAGACTATGAAACGCACATTCTGAACCAACACAGTAAAACACACTGGCTTTAGGTGCCAGGAACCACACCCCTGGGGACAAACATTGGCTCCAATATGCCACTGGACTTCACCCAGACAGAAATAACGCACATCTAAATAAAGACCTTTTTTGTCTTTTTGTCTTTGCACTTTGACAACTCAAACTAGTCAAGCCAGTATAAACCATGACTACAGAAACTGTCTTTGCTGCTCTGGTCAAGTTTCAGCCAATAGACTATTTGCAAGTGAGGGTAACATTGATGTAATCAGTACTTACGTTTGTGTTAACATTTTATGAAGTTATGGCATCGTTCAAAGGTTACTGGCAACACCCTTTAATGTTCTACTTGGACGCTAACTTTCATTTATACAGAAACTGAACACAGATACACTGCAACAGGGTAACAGTAAATTGAACTCAGGTGCCGAGGGCATGTCCCAGCTGAAGGTAAGTACAAGCTCTAAGCTTTCCTTGAATAATTTCTCCACTAAAATTTAGAGCACATCGTAAAATGCCTTTGGTAAATACAGAAACAAAATCAGCCCATGTTCACCTAATAGATATTGGTGTGGTAGTGTATGTACTATTATATGACAAGTGAGGGTAACTATGGCGTTTAGTTTAGTTGGTATTTGGTATTAAATGGCATTAAGACACCTTGGTCTAGTACGTACTTAAAATTGAGAGTCAACAATTCTTTTTTCCACCACCATTCTAGTCAAAACACTTGCAACTAGAAGATCAAGTGAATCCATCTATGCAGAGTAGCAGTGAGCTGGCATTTGTCCAAGTAAGTACAGACCTGCTGGGTTTCATGATTTATTTCTTTAATTATGTAGTTCATCAGATTGTTTGCAGTGAAGGAATATGTCATGAACTAACTATAAGCTTTAGGTGGTAATGGCTTACAAATAATAACAAAAGGATAATGGCGATGATATGCAAATACGCTGTAGTTGTGTGGTACCAGCACTACTTACTGCACCATTTTGCTGTTCATAGTCTTTTTCACTCACTAAAACAATAATTTGTTGTAAACACTGACTGCCATTTCCTTTTTTATTTTTCAGGACAGTGAATCCATCAAAAAATTGCTGTATCGCTTGGGCCTTTTCAGTGATGGCAAACTTACAACTGCACATTTTCTTGACATATCGAAATCCACATTAGAGTACAAAGAACCCAGTACAGAGAGGGAACTGGTTCATGCCTTCATGCAACATCTGTTGGCTGTAGACTATACAGCAAGACAAGTTTCAGTCAAAACTGACCAAGCAATATCAAAAAGTACAAACATAGCTAAGGAAAATGACTTTAATGCTCTTTTTAAAAGAAACGTTGCCACACCAACAAGAAAAGAAGCCCATGTTCACCCGATGGATATTCAGATGGCAGTGTTCCTCTGTGCAGATTATTTTCTTCGCCAAGTCATAGTAAATAAACTGTCAGAATGCCAGTATGCCATCCCTCTGCTCGTGCCCAATCCACTTACCAAGAAAATTGAATTTCCTCTCTGGACGATGCGTCAAATCAAGAAGAGTTGGAAGTTCACTGATCATTCAGGCAAAATTGCCAGCAAAGTCCAGTCACTCTACAAAGCAGAAACTCCAATGGTGGCATTCCTAAGGCTCGGCTCTGTGTCCTCATCAAAGTCTCAGCTGATGAACAGCCTGATTAATGACAATCACAACACTTTCTTCCACAGGCAATGCCCAGGCAGCAGCAGAAACCGAACACTGGTGGAAGGACTAGTGGAAATTGCGTGGTATTACCCATCTGGAAAACCCACTGATCAGTTCCGTGACTGTGTTGCATTTTGCAATCTCCATGGTGATTCCAGCATCAGTGCAACTCAGCGAAATATATTAACTCAGACGTCCTCAGTAAACGTTTTACTGTTGCCAACTCTTGAGAATGGTGAGAATGAAAACATGGTGATCATAAAGGAGATTTGGAGCTCTGACACACCTCTCATTGTTATTGTGACTGATGAAGAGGACTTGTATGAAGCTGAGGTATGCGAGGTTGGACACGGAAAATACAAAGTGAGACTCAATGTACAAAATCAAGCCAATGTGTCTGTTGCACTCAGACAAGTGATCAGCAAATGGGTCTCTTTACAGCCTGTGAAATTCAGCCTTGAGAAGATCAAAAGTTACAAAGGGCTCAGTGTGGATGAGCACAATACATCCTGCCAAAAGGGAATTCAAACTGCCCAAAATATAATGAGGTTCCTGGAAGGAAAAGATCTATCTACAATCAAAGAATTATATCTGCCCTGCCAGGGAAAACTGTGGCATGACTGGTGCCAGAAGAGCAAAGAGATGCGACGGTTTCAAAAGCACAGTGAAGAAGAGCTCAGCAAAAAGCAACATGAAATGTCCTTAATGAGATGGAAACAACACGACCACGGTTTCAGTGAACTTATGTCACTATTTGTTGGAAGTTTGGACTCACTCTCAGAACGAGAGAGGAAATACTTCTTCAAATGGATCGCAGTCCTGCTGGACGACTTCACCTCGGAAAAACTCATTACAATCCGTCAAGAATATGACACAAAATGGAAGCAAATGCTGGACTTGAAAAAGAAACCTGACAAAGGAATGGAAACTGACCAAAGACATTTTGGGAGAAAAAAGGACCAACTGAAGAGTGAACAATCAGCCTTGGAAAACATTTCAAAAAAGCTGAATGCCACCACCTTTGGACTAGAGCACTTACTGAGAGAAATGGGGCAGATCTATGAAAGCTACGTCTCAGAAAATATGAGCCTGATGAGGAAATCTTCCGGGAACCAGTCTGAACTGCCCATGTTTGCTGCTGAACTCATGATATCCGGATTTCCGATTGAGTTAATGGACGGTGACACGGCATATGTTCCTCTGACCTGGATTTCAGCTGTTCTACGTGAAGTCATTAAGAAAGTGGGAGACCGCAGAGTGTTTGTACTGTCAGTTTTGGGTATTCAGAGCTCTGGAAAGTCCACCATGTTGAATGCCATGTTTGGACTCCAGTTTGCAGTCAGTGCAGGCAGATGCACTAAAGGAGCCTTTATGCAGCTGGTCAAAGTGTCAGAAGACCTAAAGGAGGAGCTACGATTTGACTACATTCTGGTCATCGATACCGAAGGTCTGCGAGCTTTAGCGCTAGCAGGAATCAACAACACACATCACGACAACGAACTTGCTACTTTTGTTGTAGGTCTGGGAAATATGACACTGATTAACATCTATGGAGAGAACCCTTGTGAGATGCAGGAAATCCTTCAGATTGTTGTGCATGCATTTCTGAGGATGAAGGAGGTTAATCTGAGCCCTAGTTGCATGTTTGTTCATCAAAATGTCACTGACGTTGTCGCTCGAGAGAAAGTCATGGATGGAAGAATACATTTACAGGAAACACTGGACAAAATGACAAAACTAGCAGCTAAAGATGCAGACTGTTATGCAGAAAATTTCACTGATGTGATTGGATTTGATGTAGAGAAGGATGTAAAGTACTTTGAATCGCTCTGGCAGGGTTCTCCTCCCATGGCACCTCCAAACCCAAGCTACAGTCAAAATATTCAGGAGCTTAAAAAAGATATTCTTAAACGTGCATCAACTAAAAATGGGTTGAGGTTATCAGAATTTACCCAGCGTGTGAAAAACCTGTGGGAAGCTCTACTAAAGGAAAATTTTGTCTTTAGTTTCAGGAATGCTCAAGAGATATCAGTGTACAGGAAACTGGAGCAGGAGTATGGAAAGTGGGCCTGGAACCTGAGGAGTGCCATGCTGGGTGTAGAAGATAAGATGCTCAATAGAGTTGCTAGTGGAGTTGTGGAAACTGTCCATAAGCAAGACCTAATGATAGAAATGGCCCCAACATTAAAAGAGGTCCAAAAGGCATTTAACTCCTTTTTTGAGGAAGATGGTGACAGAGACACACTGATCCACTGGAAATGCAAATTTGAGACACAAATTCAAGACCTCCATGACAGTCTAATCAAAGAAGCAAAACAAAAAGTGGAGGACAGCATTCAACAGAAAGCCATTCTAAGAACACTGGACCAGCAATGGAAAAACTACAAGAAGAAACTATTTGAAAAGAGCAAAGAGCTCGCTTTACAACTCAAAGGAAATGTTGATGGTGAAAACTATGCCAACAATGAATTTGACTTCATGTGGAGCAGCTGGGTCTCCGAAATATCTGAACAAACTTCCACCATCGCAGATGTCGACATATCAAAAGATCTAACTGACGTTCTGGGGGAGTTCTATGGACATCACTTGATTTCTAATCAACTACATTCTTTGCAGTACGACACCTTTGGAACTGCTGCTGATTACAACAGGTACGTCCTCAAAAATCAGAGCATGATAAGGAAAGGTTCCATGTTGCTTTTTGTTGGAGAATTGTTTAAACCAGAGGACACAAAATCAATCCATGGTCTCATTTCTAAGGCAACTGAACAAACAAAGCACACCCTGGAGTCGTCTCCATTTTCCACCCAGGGTTACCATTCACATTACATAAGAGGCATTGCACGTGACATCAGAACTCTGGTCAACGACTTTGAATCAGAATTCAAGAGGAAACGAAAGTTGGCTGACGATGCCTCAATTTTTAAAAAGGAATTCTATATCGATCTCACACGTTATGTGTGTATGACGGGAGAAAGACGCATTTCAGAGCTTCACAGAATATTCAAAGAGGCAAATGACCCTCTGAATTACTTTGAAAAGAAGAAGCCAGAGTACTTCAACATCTTCCATAATTACTATGCAGGGGCCACATCAGCGGCCATCCTTGGAGAACAAGTTTGCAATAACCTGAAAGACCCGATTCTTCACAGTGTCTACAACATGATCGCCCAATTTGTGAGTGGACAAATGAGAGGGAAAGAGCCGTTTAATGGCAACAGAGCTGATTTGGAAAAACACATTTTGAAATCTCTGGCAGAGCAAACAGGAAATAAGGACGAAAGGTTTCAGAACTACTTAACGTACATGCACCAACCTAGGGAGCATTTTGAAAAGTTCATCAAGGACAAGGTCAAAGAGTTCATGGCAGAAAACAACCCTCAGGCCATCTCCGCAATCAAAGACAGGATTGACCACAAACAGAAAACCATCCTTAGTGTAGCAACAATGGTTACAGCCAAAGCCAAGCTTGTTAAAGGAGATACAAACTCTTGGCTGAATTTGTTCTCCCAAGGTCTTGCAGATGAATTGGGAGTTACTAGAATTTACGATTGCGATGAGGAGTCTAGGTACAGCACGGACTTTGACATTCTGGTGGAAGTTATAAAGAAAGAGCTCGCAACTGTTGCTGAAGAGCTTCATAGAAGCCTCAGTGAGCTTTCACAGATCAGAATGGAGAAGTTCAGAGAGAGACCTGATGACATCCTGATCAAACACTTCTGCACATGCTGCTGGGAGCAGTGCCCCTTCTGTGGTGCCGTCTGTACCAACAGTCAAAATGACCATCCCGGAGACCACAATGCTGATTTCCATCGGACGTCCGGAATGAACGGCGTGCATTACAGGGACACAACTGAGTTTTTCCTAAACTTTTGCACAGTAGCAGTAGCGAGTGATGATCACTTTTGCCCATCCAGTGATTACAATTCAACTTGCCCTTTCAAAGACTACAGGACAGCGGGGGAAAGGTATGCCAAGTGGCGCATCTCCACAGACTTTTCAGAGCTGACCTACTGGAAATGGGTTATTTGTGAATACCAGGAAAATCTTGAAAAGTGCCATAACAGAAAGTTCTACGGTAGAGGGCAGATTCCTGATGAGTGGAAATATTACACAAAATTGCATGCCATCGCAAGCTTGGGACTACGTTAGTAATTTAAAAAATGTAACTGTGTGAAGAGCATCAGGAATATTCAGCCCACATCGTCACACTACTTTAAAAAAAAAAAAAAAAAAAAAAAAACTAGCAAGAAATTTTTTAAATTTTGTAGTTACAAAATCTTTGCAGGGAACAATCTGAAATATGCTATGCACTAGTGTCAGGTACCTAAGATTCTTTGTCTTGTTGACTATTGTAGTTCTCGCATGTCTAAAAGATCTTAATTATCCAGAAATTGGAGATCAGCAATCACAACGTTTTGGCCATGTATAGTTCTATATATGCCTGCTTTTTTCTGATTTATCCTCAAAGTAAGCTGAAAAATGATTACTCTTTGTATAATAACTGTTCACGTCTTTCTTCAACGCAAAACAGCGTATACTTATAGTGTACTTTAGTGTACTGCATGTGACTTCGATATAAAAGAGTTGTATTAAAGCTACAATAAACCTGTAGATGACACTGAACACTCCCCATACACTTGCTTTTTTTTGTCACTTTATAACTCCACCTACGTTATATGGTAAACATTTAATTTCATTTGATGTAGTATCAAGTCCTTAGCTTTGAACTGTGTAAGCAAAGTGAATCAATTAATCCAAACTGATTAGATGCTTCTACAAAAAAAAAAAGAAAAAACAAAAGAAAGAAAGAAAGAAAATCACTTTTTCCTCATAATTGTGCCACAGTACATAATTGTTCTCATAAAGTCAAAGCCACAGTATACAGCTACCGAATACTGTCCATTTAATGCACAGTTGACCAACTTTCATTAGTGACTTGCACTGCACAGTAGATATTTTTCCCGATTACCGATGATTTATTGAGATAATTCTCACGCAACTAACCTAAAATACACGCAACATTAGTAAATATATTTGTTAATCATATAATTGTATCCTGGTTTAAAATGAGTTCAAAGCATTTTAGCGATTCCAGAATTACTTCGGACCTTTGTCTTTGTAGTGTTTTTAAGCGCATGTCCTGTTTTCATCCACTAGATGTCGACAACGTATAAAAATAAGAAGCTCACGTGATTCTCCTTAAATCCATACACTGCATATATTGTATGTCGATCGATTAAAAGCTACAACGGTAGCTTGAGTACCGAGAACATGTTCCCCACAAGGAACAATCTGGTAATGAATCTGGTAGCTGTTAATGAATTTTCCCGCCCAAATTCAAAATCGTTCTCTGTGGCCTTCTAAGTCTGGAGCTGAGCTCTTGTGAGCTGGGGATTTAAAAGTACACATCTTTTCCTGCTTCTGATGTGCTATTGGATGTTTGTTATGATGTGTGCTCTGGGGCACTTTCTGAGGCAGTCTCTGAGGCATTTTCTTTGGTGTTCTGAAGAATTTTATTTGATGATCTCTGACATATTTCTGATGCATTGTCTGAGGCATCTGAATAATTCCCTGGGGCATTCTGAGGCGTTTCCTGAGCTGTTCTGAGGCATTCTCTGACAGGTTTTCCGAGGCTCTGAGGCTGAGACAAGCTCTTGGGCACTGGGGATTTGAAAATTCACTTTTCCTGCTTCTCAGTAGTGTTGCCAACTCCTCAGTAAGCAAAGTAGCTATTGGCTGTCATAAAAGTCGCTAAATGAGGTCATCGTCTAATTTGCATAATACATGTTTTTGAAGCTGTAAAGGAATAACTTGTGGGAGAGAAAAAAGTGAGTAAAAACACCCTAAATATGTTAGAACTACAAATGAACTCTGAACAAATTAACAACTTCTGCTGCCTTTGAAATAGGCAGTCACTTCTCAAAATAACTTAATGACTTTAATGCTTTGTATAAATAATTTTTACATAAATTACATAAATCAGTTTTTTGCTGTGTTGTTAAATGTTAGCATAAGAGTAGCAGTCAGCAGGAATTGCTATTCTACGTTCAACCCTCCTCCTTTATCCAAAGTGACCTTAAAATAGGCACTTTGGCAGAGTTACTTAGTTTTTTCGTTTTCTTTCTTTTCTTTCGTTTTTTTTTTTTTTATTTATTTTTTTAAAATTTTTTATGTTTCTTAGTTCTTATTTCCACCTATTATAAACAAACTGTTCTGGCTCACAGAAGAGTGGTCATCTTCATTTTTGGTCTTCTATGGCCGGTTCAGATGAGGGAAGTCTATTTAAATGATAAGCAGCTTGATGTGGCCAAAAAGCTGCTACCCATTACAGGCAGCTTGTCTCACAGCAAGCCTCACCAGACAACCTGAGACCATATCGGATATACATGATTGATTAAAGCGTCTTCAAGGACATTCGATTTCTTTTTGGGTTTTTAAAACCGCACTCAGTCTGGCTGATAGTCGCTCAACTTCATCATTTGAGTTGACTATATCCCCTTCAGCACTTTGTGGACTCTATTATCTGCTAGCTGGATGGTTTGCTATTCACAAAGAGGCCACACCGTGGACAGGTGAGTGACGGCTAGTGTGGGTGAATGAGGTGAGTGCAGACTTAGACTGTGTGAGTTAAATACAGTGATTTCTGAAGAACGCATTTCTGAACAACTGAAGACGCATTTTATATTTACAAACATCCCGCTCTGTAAAATTACGGGGCGGGTGTAAATAGTCGCGATGGCTTTTTGGGCATGCGCAGTTCATTTGCAGTGTGGACGAGGCTCACGGCAAGCAGCCGCTTCCTCGCTAGGACTGTAAACTGAAGAGAATGCGTGTTTTCAATCTCAGAGTCTCCAAAAGTCTCCAATAACACCACAAAAGGTCGCTAGATTTGTCGCTAGTCGCTTTTTAAAAAAATAAGTCACTAGAGGGTCTGAAAATTCGCTAATGTATAGCGACAACGTCGCTAAGTTGGCAACACTGTTTCTCAGGCATGTCTCTGAAGCCTTCTGTAATGCGGTCCATCCCCACAATAAGGTCATGTGGTATACTCCCAGGGAGGCATAGGCCTCTATGCAGGAATGGACTGTGACGCATTTCCTTTGTCTTTATACCGGCTTCCATCTTCCTGTCACTTGGGCGACTGTAAACAAAGTTCCTGAAGTGCTGGAATACAGAGATTTACATTCGCATAATGAAGTAAGAACGTTTTGCGATTTCAAAAACAAGATGAGGGGCAATCAGAAATTTTCTCCCGTTGTGTTCGGTGTCAGCAATGCATAACACTCTTGTGAGTTTTCTTCGTGCCGCTGGACGAGAAGAGCAGAAAGAAATTTCTGTCAACATCAAAGAGGATAACATTCAAATCACCAAACACACAAAGGTCTGTAGTGTCCCTTCACTGTATGGCATGACTGAGAATGAATATGGCCTGAGCTTACCTGTTTTTTCGGACCTCACTTTAAAATCCTTTAACTTTTCTAAAATCGCCACGACGCCTTAAAAAAGTGTGTCTAATGTATGAATAATTCTGGGTTGTGCTCCTGACCATGAACACGATTGTAGATGGTACACGGCGCTCATAAATCTGTCAAATGTTTTAGCACGGCCTTGGTATTTCGAAAGTCTTACGCCACGTAGTGGCATCAATGGCGGAGTAATACGGTAATGTTCTTCAGCATTAGGGTACGGGCTTCCTTCCTTCATTTTTCCGAATGGATTTCAACTCAACCGCTATCGGTCACGCAGTTAACATGGACATAGAGCAGCTGTGAGTAGAATTCAACTTTAACGAATCAAGGTCCGGAAGTGAGGAAGCGGAAGACGCCCTGCGCCAGGTAAAGAACCCACTAGCTTTCGACCGGAACTTAAGATTTTGTTTTCATTTTCAAGCGCTTATGCCCGGTGCCGTTTATGTATGAAAATATACCCGTTCAGCCGATCTTGATTTGCGTCTTATAATCTGTGCGCTTTATGGTCGAAAATACGGTAGTTGCAAGGTATGAAACTCCACAGCCTGAACAGTCCATTTTGACATGACTAGGAGACTTGTGTCCTACATCATTAAGTAATACATTAATCAGTAATACATACGTGAAATTGTGAACATATAGATAGATAGATTAATAGATAGATATCATAGTTAGATAGATAATAGATCACTTCATTAGAGAGAATTCGTGTTAAAAATAGAATAATACACACACATATTTGCACATTGAATAGAAATGAAGCTATGCCCAAATTTTCACAGTTTTATGGAATATGTATTAATTTATAATTGTATATATCATTATATATATATTTATATATCACACACATATATATAATATCTATATATATATATATATATAATATCTATAATCTCTATATACTCTACACACACACACACAACACACACACACACACATATATTAATATATATATATATATATATAGATATATAGATTATAATAATATATACCATACACAACATGTGTATACTAAACATACACCTCAATGATGTTAATCGTGTATATGTCTTATCACATGTGTATTATATATGTCTGTAGGTCCCTTTTTGAGTCTTGGTCCTCCCAAGGTTTCTTCCTATAACACTCAGGGAGTTTTTCCTTTCCACTGTCGCCCTAGGCTTGCTCAATTTGGGATTGGATGTAGTTATTAGGAGAAAATCTAAACTTGTAAAGTTGCTTTGAGACAATGCTCCATTGTAAAAAGCGCTATATAAATAGATCTGACTTGACTTGACATTGTCTGAAGCATCTGAATAATTCCCTGGGGCATTCTGTGGCATTCTCTGACTCGTTTTCCGAGGCTCTGAGGCTGAGACAAGCTCTTGGGCATTGGGGATTTGGAAATTCACTTTTCCCGCTTCTCGGGCTTCTCTGAAGCATTCTGTAAGACGTTCAAGTCCCACAATAAGGTAATGTGGTTATTACTCCACAGGGAGTGCAATGGGTACTGTATGTAGGATATAGATGTATGTAGTCGTAATTCTCTTTTAAATTCTCATTTTAGTGTTTTACGTACACTGTTGGTACAAGAGTAACGGTACTGAATCCTTCAAAGCACAATAAAATGACAACAAACATTGCATTTCAAGGTGCTCACTGTGTGAATCGCAATACACTATACTTTTTGCCACTTTCTGGTCATAAGTGGTATTACAGCTTAAACAATTATCTGTATGGAAAAAAATGAGTAGAAAAAACTTCAATCGATTTTTAAACAATGTTTTGGGGGGTTCATGAGAGTAATCTTAGGATAGACACAAGGGATAACCTGGATCCTCAAAGACTACATTTATAGATTGAATTATAGAATTTAAATATTTAAATTCCTAATCATCAGTCATCACAGGTAATGGAACTTGAATATGGACCTTCCAGTTTACTCTCATTACATACATATACATACATATTTAGTCAGCCACTGATTGTGCAAGTTTTCCTACTTAGAAAGATGAGAGTCAAGTCAAGTCAAGTCAGATTTATTTATATAGCGCTTTTTACAATGGAGCATTGTCTCAAAGCAACTTTACAAGTTTAGATTGTCTCCTAATAACTATGTCCAATCCCAAATTGAGCAAGCCTAGGGCGACAGTGGCAAGGAAAAACTCCCTGAGTTATAGGATGACCAAGACTCAAAAAGGGACCCAACCTCCTTGGGCGGCGTCCATTACAGAGAGGTCTGTAATTTTCATCACAGGTACACTTCAACTATGAGAGACAAAATGAGAATATGGTGGAAAATAAGTATTTGGTCAATAAATTTGGTTCAACTCAATACTCTGTAACATAACCTTTGTTGGCAATGACAGAGGTAAAACGTTTCCTGTAAGTCTTCACCAGGTTGGCACACACTGTAGCTGGTATTTTAGCCCATTCCTCCATGCAGATCTCCTCTAGAGCAGTGATGTTTTGGGGCAAAACGGACTTTCAACTCCCTCCACAAATTTTCTATGAGGTTGTGGTCTGGAGACAGGCTAGGCCACTCCAGGACCTTGAAATGATTTTTACGGAGCCACTCCTTCGTTGCCCGAGTTTTGTGTTTGGGATCATTGTCATGCTAGAAGACCCAGCCACGTTACATCTTCAATGCTCTCACTGATGGAAGGAGGTGTCTTTTATACAGATAACGAGGTCAAACAGGTGCCATTAATACAGGTAACGAGTGGAGGACAGAAGAGCTTCTTAAAGAAGAAGTTAGAGGTCTGTGAGAGCCAGAGGTCAGAGGTCTGAGAAATCTTGCTTGTTTGTGGGTGACCAAATACTTATTTTTCACCATGATTTACAATTAAATGCTTTAAAAATCCTACAATGTCAAGTCAGATTTTTTTAAGTCAGATTTATTTATATAGCGCTTTTTTGGGGGCTGGAGCTGATGACGGAAGCAGCTTGAATGGAGCTCCAGCAGATGTGTGGGGCTGGAACTGCCGGAACACAGCTCGGAGAGAAAACAGAAAATGTAATTAGTTATTGATTAAGAGCACAGTGTCTATTAACAATCACTGATGCCATGTGTAGCATGAGACCCCGGCAGCATTAGCTATAGCAGCATAGCTAGAAAGAGGAGAACTGGTAGGAAACACAGCCAAGAGGGATCACATGAGACATTGGCAACCCCACGGGAGGCAGAAAGAAGACAGCAACCAAACGTCTCTGATCACCATTTAAGACTCTTTGACTATGAACCCCCCAGCTCTGCTCTTAGTCTAAGCGAAGGAGGCACGAGTCAGATCACAGGACCGAAGCCCAGTTCAGCCAGACCGCCCACTTGATACTCCCGGCTAGCGGACAAGGCAGGCAGGCCAGACATGACTCCAGACTCCGGCCCCAGTGACCCAAGCCATGCATCCTGGTCTAAATCTAGTCAAAAGCCTGTGTAAGTAGGTATGTCTTTAGCCTAGACTTAAAAATTTGTAGATTGTCTGAATCTCGAACGAAGCTGGGAAGTTTATTCCATAGTTGGGGGGCCATGTATGAGAAAACCTTTCCCCTTGCTGTGACTTTTTTAATTCTAGGAACTAAAAGAAGTCCTGCACTTTGCGAACGAAGTAGACGAGTTGGATTGTAAGACTCTAAGAGTTCACTCCGATAATGTGAGGCCAGGCCATGTAGAGCTTTATAAGTTATAAGAAGTATTTTGTAATCAATGTGGAATTTGACTGGTAACCAGTGCAGTGATGATGATAGAAACAGGAAGTGATATGATCAAATTTTCTAGTTCGAGTTAGCACTCGGGCAGCTGCATTCTGAACTAACTGAAGTTTATTTATAGATTTACTAGAGCATCCAGTAAGTAAGGCGTTACAGTAATCCAACCTTGAGGTTATAAACGCATGAACAAGTTTTTCTGCATCATTAAAAGAGAGGATATTTCTAAGTTTAGCGATATTACGTAATTGAAAGAAAGCAATTCGAGGGATGCTGCTAATGTGCGCATCAAAGGAGAGATCTGAATCAAATGTGACCCCTAAGTTTTTTACAGACGGACTGGGCAATACTGGACAGCCATCTAGATTTAGGATAGATGTAGCCAACCTGTCTCTCACAATGTGATTTCCTTGATTTTTTTACCCATTTTGTCTATCATAGTTGAAATGTACCTGTGATGAAAATTACAGACCTCTCTCATCTTTCGAAGTAGCAAAACTTGCACAATCAGTGCCTGACTAAATATTTTTGTTGAAGTTGTGGTGAAAATGATGGAAAGTTCCTAACATTGTACACATGCCTGTGTGGTATATGTCACATTTATTTGATTATAGATGATGTCTTTTAAGGTTTTACATATAGGATTAATGCAGTAATGCAGTCAGATGTTTCATGTTTTTCCATGACTTTCCATGACTTCCATGAGTTAAATGTTTAAGTTGGGGCTTCTAGTCCCAAGGGTAAGCTTACATAGGACAAAGGATCTCTTCTTTCTCAGTACTGGATGCAGGAGATCGCTTTACATCAGTGCCATGTGTGTTATATCAAAGTTTACAGAGACTGCGAGACTATACAAGCAGTTAACTATAGCAGAGAGGCAGAGACTTTCAGATTGGCTCGAGTTCTCTCCAACCAACCACGGTGCTTGATGCTGTTCTGTGTAATAAACATCTTTTTATATAAGTAAGGCAATGTCAGCAGAGGTTTTCTTCATTGCTATGAAATAACACTTGTGGTCATCACATTACTGGAAATGGTGGAATGGTGAAGACAACATTGTCGGTTTCACAGAAGAATTCGTCAAAACATGTCCTTAAAAGGAAAGCAATTGATCTCCACCTAGCTATTCTTGTTAGCCACACTTCACAACCTTCACCGTGACATCACGTAGCATCTGATAGAATGCAGCAACACTTCCTCAGTGAGTTATAATTACTGTTATTTAATCCAGTCCACATGCTAATCAGCTAGGGATATGTGGCTATAAGCAGATGAAAATCAAACAGCCATACACTAACAGGAGAATTAGTTGTACTTAAGATTTCACTGACTTTCCCCATGGGTTTCAACCTTTCTAACAAGTTACAGTAGTTTGTCAAATTTCTGCTCAGATATCTAAAAAACCTTGTTCACCAGGGGTTTCATGGATAGGGGTTTCATATCTGAACAGATACAGAAAAGCCAGACTCACTGGCTGAGTGGAAGCAAACCATGTTCCAAAATCTAGCAGAAAGCTTTCCCTGAAGACTGGCAGCTTTCTCATAAACATTTATTGTCCAACCTCACCCAGAGAGGAATGACTTCCTCATTTCTTGAAGATTCTTCCTTACACATGCTATTTTCCTTGCCAATGCTGTCTGTCCAAAGGTCTAGACTCTCGAATTAAATCGAATTCAATTGGAATGAGTTTGGCTGTTGGTGGAGCCACTCTCCAATAACAACAGAGCTTTGATAGAATTTGAGCTAAGAGTCTGCTGGCCTTGTCAACTCATCATCTTCCAGAGACTGTAGAATTGAGAGTGCCTCCACTGCCAGTCAGTTGTGACTCATGACATTGGCAGATCAGGGAGACATGAGTTACACCTTTCTTGCAAATAATAAAAGAAAACAGATTGCCTTCAGTCCCAATATTACTTTATTCATAAATTCACTTTCTCATCTGCTTGATGTTGGATGGGGTGGCAGAAGAGCTGGTGCCTAGCCGGCAACACTGGAACTAGACAGGGTGCCAATCCATCGTAGGGCACATACACTCACTCACTCACTTGGGGCACTTCAGGGACAGCAATTAACCTCACATGCATGTCTTTGGACTGCTGGAGGAAGCAGGAGTAAACCCACGTGAACACGGGGAGGACCCAAACCTCTCCACCTGGGGATAGAACCCAGGACCTTCGCGCTGTGAGGCAACAGTGCTACCCACTGAGCTTATTGTCTTATTATTGTATTTTCAAAAAGTGAAACTGTAATTAAGTTGAGCAATATCCATAAGGAATGCTTGCTTGCCTCCTGTTGAAACGGAAAGCATTTTAACACTTGAGAGGCCACATTCTTGCTACCTGCCCATGAATGTAATTAAATTTACTACATTTTCCATCTCCTCCATCTCCTCCTTCTGAGTATTCTTATTTGCTACCTCACCTTGTTGTTTCAATCAAGCTTTCTTTCACACATGGATGCATTTCCAGAAACAAGCAACAAACCAAAATAAGGGGCAACATATGGACAAAACTGGAAGGCACAAAAGCTTCTCTGGAGAGGTTGTATATATTATTATTATTACTACTGTTTAAATTAAATATTATTTGGACTATATTATAATTATTATAATATTTTCAATTAAATAATTTTTACTCAGTAGAGCTGCATGTGAATTCCGTTGCAACCCTCAGCCAGTTCACCTGCATCAGTGTCTTAAATTATGTTGTGTAGTGTGTGGTAACAATCATTTTTGTCCCATTTCTGGGATCCACAGTGGCAGTTTCAGAAAGGAAGATGGGCAAAGGATAATACAACAGCAGGCTCTTGTGGCAACCGTCTGACAAAAGATCTGATATGTATCAGAAGACATCTGTATTTAGGTATTTATCAAGGTAAACTAACAAAAAGACAGTACAGAACAACAGCATAGGCAGGATAATAGCGATTCAATCGATAATTTCTATGAGGACAAGCATGTTGGGGCAAGTTGAGGTTTCTAATAAATGTCATCTCCTTTAGGGTCTAGGTCAGGGGTGGGATAAAACCCTGTATCAACTACAACCCTTTGCAGAGGTTTCTCACTCCTGATCTTGGTGGTCCCAACTTGCACTAGTTGAAACAATGACACAGAATGAGTTGTAACAATTGTTTTTTCACTCTACTTTTAGAAAATAGTGAGAAAATTGGAGAAATGTGACATCAGTGTGACACAAATCCAAATAAGCAAAGAAATTTTTATATAGGTTAGATATAGGTTTTTATAGAATTGTGTTAGAATGCAAGTGTTGATGTTGAAATCATTATCTTCCTAAGCCTCTACAGATCCAATGGAAATCTTGCATTTCATGTCCTGGATGTATCTCAGAAATATATTGATAGGTTTACAAATGCAAAAATGAAGGTGGCTACTAGTGCAGTTTATTGTCTTATTCCAAAAAGGCAGACTGAATGATCTTGTTTTTTGACAGGCATAGTTTAGCTGTTGTGTAGTGTCCATATTCATGCTTCTGCACTGAGGAGCATGAATTAATAAAACATGTTTACCCTACATACAAATCCTCAAAGCCTTTATCAGCTGCAGTCTGTGTGGAGATGAAATGGCATAAATCACAAACAATTAACACTCTCCTCATTCAAACATAATTACTGGTATCCAAACTATGGCTATGTCTGCATTCCAAACTTTCACCATATCTTAACTCTTGAGTAAGGTTCACCTTCCCAAGGTAGTTAATGTCACTGAAAGTCCGGCACTGACTGTGTGCTAACAACTTTGCTAGGATGTTCAAGGCATCAGGAGAGAAACTGGATGAAGGAATAGGGGGACACGTTCCTCTGGTTTGACTTGATGTCATCGACCTCCCTACTGATGGCATCATGTTTATAGTCATCCACCATCTTGGCTCTTTTGCCCTCACTTTTTATCTTTTTTCCTTTCACTGCTTCTTAGCACCACTTACATGCCCTCTACTACAGATATTGATCAGAAGAAACGTGAAAACTCATTCTTCATTCTCCTCAACTGTCCTCTTATCTTTGTCATCTTCAGACTCCTCCTCAGCAGTGCCCCCACAAAAAACGGAGAAAACCCAACTCTCAGGCATGGCTGAGTAGTACGCACCACTAGCCTCTTTCTCTTCTACTGCCAATGCATATTAATGAAAGAATGAGGCACCACTTGATTCCTTTTTAAACATAGAATACAGTGACATAGTAACTGAAAACAGCTTCACAATCTGATACAGAGGGGCAAAAAAGTATTTAGTCAGCCAATGATTGTGCAAGTTCTCCTACTTAAAAAGATGAGAGAGGTCTGTAATTAATGCGCCATATAGGACGTCCGATTCAGTCAAAACTGATAGTCCGCTAATATATGAACGTCAACAGTTCAGGTGGTTTGCTGGATATACAATCATTCAGTAACTTTGGCTTCGTTACTTTGTCTACTCGGAAGCTTTTGCATAGCCTTGGAGTGCTACGGCAAGACTCAGGGGCCTACGGTGCAGCGGACTCGTCCAGCAACTCTAACCGACAGAGGAGCAAGCAGAGGCGGTGCGACCGTAAGCGGAAGCGCGGTTGTCGCGCCGGGCTAACTGCTAAGCTAAAAGCGAACCCTTACAAAACGCCTCTTCCATCCGTCTTTCTCTCCAATATCCACTTATTGGAGAACAAAATGGACCATCTACAATTGGAATTAACAACAAATCAAGAGATAAGGAACTGCTGTGCAATAATTCTGACAGAGACATAGCTTAATTCATCAATTCCGGAAAACGCTGTTACTATCGAGGGGCTAACTACATTCCGTGCCGATAGGAGCTACGCACTCAGGCGGTAAATCCCGAGGGGGGGTGTGGTGTTTGGTTGTTTTTACATAAACAAGAATGGTGTAGTAATGCGAAGTTTGTCTCAAGCACTTGCTCACCGGACATCGAGTTTTGCTGTAAACTGCAGACCATTCTATTTGCCAAGAGAGGTTACCCTAGTTTCCATCACTGCTGTTTACGTGCCCCCTAGTGCAAATACAAAGGAGGCCATCGGTGTTCTCTACCGGACAATCAGTAAGCTTCAGTCATCTAATCCAGAGGGCTTTTTCATTGTTGCTGGAGATTTCAACCAGACTAACATGAAGACAGTTCTTCCAAACTTTTACCAGCATGTTGATTGTGCAACCAGAGGAATGAACACATTGGACATGGCCTACACCAACATGAGAAATGCATTCAAGGCAGTTCCCCGCCCCCATCTTGGCTTTTCAGACCACTTATCTGTTATGCTAATCCCTGCATACAAGCCTCTGCTTATCAGAGAAAAACCTACAGTGAGGCAGGTAAGGGTGTGGCCTGAGGGGGCCATGGAGGTTCTACAGAACTGTTTTGAATGTACTGAATGGGACATATTCAGGTCAGCTGCCACCTACAATGACCACATCAACCTTGATGAGTATGCCATGACTGTGTCAGCTTACATATACAAATGTATGGATGATGTCAGTGTCATAAAGAACATCACCACTCAGGCCAACTATAAACCATGGATGACTAATGAAGTGCGCAAAATGTTCAAGGCACGGAACTCAGCCTTCAAGTCTGGTGACGAGATTGCACTGAGAACAGCAAGAGCCAACTTGAATCGCGCCATCAAATAAGCAAAGCGCGCCCACAGACAGAAAATCCAGGACTATTTTTGCAACTCTACTGGCTCCAGGGATATGTGGCAAGGCATACGGACTATTACAAATTACAAGTCACCCCCTCCTGTGTGTGATGATGATGTAGACTTTCTAAATGATTTAAACAACTTCTTTGGGAGGTTCGAGGCATTAAATTGCTCTCTGTCAGAGGTAGCTGTTCCTCATCAGGATGAAACGGCACTCTGCCTGGACATTGCTGATGTGCGTAGGACTCTGAGAGGGGTAAATCCCCGTAAGGCCTCAGGCCCTGACAATATACCTGGTCGGGAACTCAGGGAATGCGCACTTCAGTTGGCTCATGTTCTGACAGATATTTTTAACACCTCACTGGATCTAGCCAAAGTCCCACATGTTTTAAGTCTGCCATCTCATCTGGTGCCAAAGACAATCCCAGATAACATCAATAAATGATTACCGGCCTGTTGCATTAACTCCGATTATTATGAAGTGCTTTGAGAAGCTAGTCAAGAAGCACATCACCTCTGGTCTCCCTCCTACTTTCGACCCCTCTCAGTTTGCCTACAGGCCAAATCGTTCTACCCAGGATGCCATCTCTTTTGCTCTTCATCTGAGCCTTGCACACCTGGAGGAGAAGAACGCACATGTGCGGATGCTGTTCCTGGACTTTAGTTCGGCGTTCAACACCATAATTCCACAGCAGCTGGTGAATAAACTGGAATTCTTGGGTTTTAGTACCCCTCTGCGGAACTGGCTCATAGACTTCCTCACAGAAAGACCACAGTCAGTAAGGGTTGGACAGAACACCTCCAGTGTCATCACCCTCAGCACAGGCTCACCTCAAGGGTGTGTACTGAGCCCTTTCCTGTTCACTTTGATGACATATGACTGCGTCCCTAGGGCTGCCAGTAATCATGTCATAAAGTTTGCGGACGACACTACACTGATAGGCCTCATCAAGGATAACAATGACCTGGCCTACAGAGAGGAGGTTGAGTGGCTGGTGGGTTGGTGCAAGGTAAACAACTTGATCCTGAACGTTAATAACACAAAAGAGATCATTATTGACTTCAGGAAAAATCAGCCCTGCCACGCTTCACTTGTCATCAACAACTCAGCTGTAGAGGTGGTAAATAGCATCAAGTTCCTGGATGTGCACATCACTAATAACCTCACCTGGTCTGTGAACACCACGTCATTGGTCAAGAAGGCACAGCAGCGGCTGTACTTCCTGCGCAGGATGAGGAGAGTCCACCTGCCCCCACCCATCCTCATTACATTCTACAGAAGCACAATAGAGAGCATTCTGACAAACTGCATCTCTGTGTGGTGTGGAGTCTGCAGTGCCTCTGACTGGAAGAATGTAAGAAGAGTGGTGAGGACAGCGGAGAAAATCATCGGGACTTCTCTCTCCTCCATACAGGACCTTGCATCGGTTCGCTGTATATCTCGGGCCAGAAACATCATCAGTGACCCCTCACATCCTCACTGTGGACTGTTTTCTCTGTTGGCTTCTAGAAAGAGGTTTCGGAGCATTCGGTGCAGGACCACTAGGTTCTTTAATAGTTTTTTCCCAGAGGCCATCAGAATGCTAAATTCTGAACAGTAACGCTTTACATGCTGCTGCTATACGTTCATCATGGCAATAGGGAACAACATGCCTTCAGCAAAATTAATTTAATCCCAGCTATATCTGTATATATCTATAAATATGTACATGTATATAATGTTGGAACTCTGTAGTTCACTCTTTCATTGCACTTTAATATATTTCACTGTGTATATTTGTATATCACTGTGTACATTTGTACTCATGTACAAATATTTAAAAATGCTTTTTCATAATCTTGTTAATTACGTGCGAGCTACTTGCAACGAAATTTCGTTCTGTGTACACTTGTATACTCTTAATGACAATAAAGTTTGTCTAAGTCTAAGTCTAATTTTCATCAGAGGTACACTTCAACCATGAGAGACAAAATGAGAAAAAAATCCAGGAAATCACATTGTAGGATGTTTAAAGAATTTATTTGTAAATCATGGTGTAAAATAAGTATTTGGTCACCCACAAACAAGCAAGATTAATGGCTCTCACACACCTGTAACTTCTTCTTTAAGAAGCTCTTCTGTCTGCCACCCGTTACCTGTATTAAAGACACCTGGTTGACCTCATTATCTCTATAAAAGACATCTGTCCACAGCCTCAAACAGTCAGACTCCAAACTCAACCATGGCCAAGACCAAAGAGCTGTTTAAGGACACCAGGAAGAAAATTGTAGACCTGCACCAGGCTGGGAAGAGTGAATCTACAATAGGCAAGCAGGTTGGTGTGAATAAATCAACTGTGGGAGCAATTGTAAGAAAATGGAAGACATACAAGACCATATAATCTCCCTCGATCTGGGGCTCCACGCAAGATTTCATCCCGTGGGGTCAAAATGATCATGAGAACGGTGAGCAAAGATCCCAGAACTACACGGAGGGACCTGATGAATGACCTGCAGAGAGCTGGGACCAAAGCAACAAAGGCTACCATCAGTAACACACTACCCCCAGAGGGACTCAGATCCTGCAGTGCC